>JAOTQJ010018542.1:5985-17124 GCA_025642045.1 Solanum sejunctum | reverse complement strand
CGCTCATTGCGAGGTGAGGGGGGGTCGGATGTACGCAGCCTAACCCCTATGTTTAAAAACATAAAGCAGCTGTTTCCAAATGACCCATGAATTAAAAATTTAAAGCAACCTATGTATAATAATTCAGGTGGAATAGGGTCAATGGGACCCTATACGACCCATGTAACGAGATTGTGAGGTTTTGCAGATGGCACGTCACGGGCCGTTATGCGGTTCGTGAAACATGACACGGGCCATGTAAATAGCCGTCCAACCACCTTTTGCCCAATTTTAGTTTTATCATGCTCATATACACAAGCTAATGCAATTTCACCCTACTCAATCATGATTCAATCAACACAATAACTTATACAAGTCAATTTCCCCAAAAATCATGCAAAATATCACCCAAAATCATCACTTTCAAAATTAAGACCTTAAGAACTCAACAATGGTGTTTTTATCACCCTATGCACACCCAACATCAACAATGTAGATTAGGATGCTTTAAATCAAGAAATAACTAATCTTTGACTAAGATCTATACATGCAAGTACAAAAATCAACATTAAAAGATAGAGCATGAAGTTCTTACTTGATAAATAGCAATGAAGAAGAGGACTTGCTTTGAAAAACTTAAGACCAGATAAAGCTACGAATCATGTGATTAACTCATGAATCATCACAAATAAGATAGTAATTTGTTGGGGTTTTAAGAGAGATGGTATGAGAAGAGGAGAGGGAGCCCTGAGATAGAGAGAATGGGGAATTTGGGAGTGAATAGGTGGGGCAAAAAAAAGGTTTTAAAAACCCTTGGTCAAGCATGTTTAACCAGTCAAAGCTCACCACATAGGTGGCCTCGTGGCTCTTGACACATGTCACGATCCATTTGGACCATTCGTCCTACCTTACTTCACTCACATTGCACTTACCTGACACTTTACTGTTGATGACACCTCGACAAGCCACTAGACGGGCTGTGACACTTGTCACAGATTGTTAGGTGGTTTGTGTACCCATACTTCGTATAATTTGACTTACCTAGCACATTTGCGCATAACGGTACCATTTCACATGCCGTCTAAGCCATCCGTGCGACTATACTTGGGATTTTTAGTGCACTTTCTAGTTACACCCACACAACCATCATATGGTTCCTTTCACAAGCCATTATGTGTGACATGACTCGTGTATGTGGCCGTGTGGCCAGACTTAGCAAACTTTTGGCTTAACACAAATATGGAATTTCGGCCTCAAGACATATCGTCCACGATCTATGCACCCACGAACTCCAAAATAGCACCTATACTCGCATGGACACATAAATAAAAAAATAAGAAAATGCATCACATATAAATTAAAGTTTTTTTATAATAATTACAATGCATAGGTTTCCTCCCATGGAGCGCTTGATTTAATGTCGTGGCACGATACATTGTCTTGACTACTCAGACTTCGTCAAGGAGCAAGACCTTAATGACTGAGGCTTCTTCTACTGCACCCACATATTGCTTCAATCTCTGTCCATTTACCTTGAACTGATACCTATTTTCTGCTTTTAGCTCAATTGCACTATGGGGAAACACCTGGCTAATCGTATATGGTCTAAACCACCTTGACTTGAGCTTACTTGGGAAAAGTCTCAACCTAGAGTTGTACAATAAGACTTTGTCACCAACACTAAAGCTCCGTTGGGCAATATGCTTGTCATACTGTAACTTCATCCTCTATTTGTACAGTGTTGCACTCTCATATGCATGGAGGCAAAACTTATCCAACTCATTGAGCTGATCAAGTCTCAAGTCAGCAGCCTCCTTCCAATTCATGTTGAGCTTCTTCAAAGATCAGAGTGCCTTGTTCTCTAACTCTACAAGTAGATGCCAGGCTTTACTATACACCAACTGATATGGGGACATACCAATGGGTGTCTTATAAGTTGTTCTATATGCCCAAAGTGCATCATCTAACTTCCTCACAGGGTGGCGTTTATAGTCTTGGTCAGGATTTCCTTGATCTCCCTATTTGACACTTCAACCTATCCAATAGTCTGCGGGTGATAGGGTGTGGTGACCTTGTGCTGTCTTACTTCACATTTTGCTAGCACAACACGAAAAACCTTATCATAGAAGTGAGAACCCCCATCACTGATGATAGTTCTGGGTGTCCCAAATCTGGAAAAGATGTTTCACCTTAGAAATTGGATAACACTCCTGGTCTTGTTGTTTGGCAATGCTGCTACCTCCACCCATTTGGAGACATAGTCCACCGCCACCAGGATTTACTTCATTCTATACGAACTCACAAATGGTCCCATGAAGTCGATGCCTCTGTCATAAAAAATTTCCACCTCAAGAATCGAGGCCATAGGCAGTTCTTGGCGCTTCGAGATGTTTCCCTATCACTGGACTATCACACCTAAGCACCAAGTGTGCGTATCTTTATAGATGGTGGGTCCGTAGTACCCATATTGGAGAATCATTTTTGCCGTTTTGGCATGACCCCCCACTATGGATGAGTGACAGGCCTCCATGATACTCACCAGTTCCACTTCTGAATACACTGCCTGATAACCCCATCAGCACTTATTCAGAACAAGTATGGGTCATCCCAGAAGTAACTGTGCACATGAAAGAGAAACTTTTTTCTGTGGTAAAGGTTAAGGCCCTCTGGCATAATATCGATCACCAAAATATTAACAAAATAGTAAACCAAGAAATGAGGTCAATCGAAGATGCCAATACCTGCTCATCGAAAAAGGAATCATCAATGTTTAACTAATAGTTTAGTTTTGACTCTTCCTCCAATCTGGACAAGTGGTCTACTACTTGGTTCTCAGATCCTTTTCTATCTAGGACCTTAAAGTCAAACTCCTGCAGTAGGAGAACCCATTTGATCAGCTATGGCTTAGCATCTTTCTTTGCCTTAAGATATGTCAAGGCTACATGGTCAGTGTGAACTATCAATTTAGTGCCCAATAAGTATGCCTGTAACTTGTCAAACACATATACCACGGCTAACACTTACTGCTCAATCACTGTATAATTCGTTTGAGTATCATTGAGAGTCTTACTGGTATAGTAAATGGGGGTGGAAAATCTTGTTGCGCTTCAATCTGAGCATAACACCCATAGCAATTTCGCTTGCATCACACATCACCTTAAACGAGTAGTCCAATTGGGTGCAACCACCACTTTGCAGAAATCAACTTTTGCTTCAACGTTTCAAAGGCATGCTTGCAGCTATCATCAAAATGGAACTTTGTGTCCTTCTCCAATAGCTTACACAAGGGATGAGCAATCTTGGAGAACTCTTTTATAAATTGATGGTAGAAACCAGCATGCCCAAGGAAGCTTCGGATCCCCTCTATAGATATGGGAGGCAGTAGCTTCTCAATCACCTCGATCTTCACCTTATCTACTTCTATGCCCTTCTCAGAAATCTTATGGCCAAGAACTATCCCGTCCTTGACCCTGAGTGGCATTTCTCCCAATTTAGAACCAAGTTATCCTCTTCACAATGTTGTAGTACCCTGCTAAGATTCAACAGACATGTCTCGAAGGAGTCACCCACTACAGAGAAGTCATCCATAAATACCTTAAGGATGTCTTCAAACATGTCTGAGAAGTTTGACATCATACAACATTGGAAGGTGGCTGGGGCACTGCATAGCCCAAAAGGCATCTTTCTAAAGGCAAACGTTCCATATAGGCAAGTGAAAGTGGTCTTCTCTTGATCCTGTGGGGCTATGGATATCTAATTGTAGCCCAAGTACCCATCCAAGAAACAGTACCACCCTCTACCTGCTAACCTGTCTAACATTTGATCCATGAAGGGCATGGGGAAATGGTCCTTCAAGGTCTATTTATTCAGTTTTTAGTAGTCTATGGACACGCGTCATCTAGTCAGATGTCTCACGGGACAAGATCATTTTTGTCATTGGCAACCACTATCATGCCCTCTTCTTTGGGACACACTGCACTGGACTAACCCACATTCTATCAAAAATGGGGTATATCACCCCAACATCCAGCCACTTGATGATCTCTTTTTTCACTACCTCTTACATAGATAGGTTTATCCTGCGGTGACGCTCAATACTGGGCACATAGTTATCCTCTAATTTTATCTTTTGTGTATATATCCCTAGAGGAATCCCTATAATATCTACAATGGTCCAACCAATAGCTCACTTGAACATTTAGAGGACCCTCAACAATGTCTCCACCTGATTTTCCTGAAGATCTGCAGCCACAATCACAGAAAGAGTTTTGTTAGTGCCCAAAAAATACATACCTTAGGTGTTGGAGCAACTCCTTGAGATCCATAGCTAGAGGCTCCAATGAAAGGTTTAGCTGGAGGTGTAGACCTGTTCTGCAAGTCTAAGTCTAACTTTTTGGGGAAAAATGGCCTGGTTCCCCTACCTTGTAATACATTCATGGTGTCTGCATACCTGTTAATACCATTCTCTATGAAGTGCTTCAACGCTACTGTTTGTGTGTCTACACTCATTGTTTCCTCTAGTGGGACTTCAAAAAGGTAGTCCTCCTCCACATCCTAGATTGACATAACAACCACCTCTTTGTTTCTCTTTATTACACACACATACTAAATTTCACCTATTTAGTGTTAAGTCTGAAAGTCAGATCCCCTCGCTCTACATCTACCAATGCTCTGCCAATATCCAAAAATGGTCTCCTAAGGATGATAAGAACCTCAAAATCCACCTGGCAGTCCAAAATGTCAAAGTCTGCTGGAAAGATGAACTTGCCCAAATGGACTAGCACATCACATAAGATCTCCATGGGCCGCTTCACCAATCTATCTGCCATGAGTAGACATATTATAGTGGGCATGGGGGCTCTTAAGCCCATCTGCCTATAAACTACCAGTGGCATCGAGTTGTTGCTACCACCTAGGTCATAGAGAGTTCTTGCAAAATCAAATGCTCCAATGGTGCACGGGATAGTGAAGGCTCTCGGATCTTCCTTTTTTTCCATAAGATATCTTGTGATGATGGCACTACAGTGGCGGAGGTTGTTTGTTGGATCGATCTTGGCTGTCCTCTTTTTAGTTACTAAGTCTTTCATGAACTTAGTGTAACCTAGCATCTGCTCAAGTGCCTCTACAAAAGGGATGTTCACTGAAATCTCTTTTAGCATGCAGAAAAACTTCTGAAACTTGCCATTTTCAACCTTCTTCTGCAACCTCTGTGGGAATGGTGGTCGCAGCTTAGGGATGGCTGGCCGAGGTTAAGTCACTATTGGTGTCACCTCAGGCTCTTAGCAACCTTAGGCTCTGCTGGTGCCACCTTAGCTTCTTCACTCGAATTATCAACATGCACCTCCATGGCGTTAAGCATCTTGCCTTTAGCTTTATCCAAACCTGTATTAGTAGGTATAACAGGGTCAGAGAGTACCTTATCACTCCTCGTGGTTACTGCCATGCAATGACCATCATTTTTGGGTTCTAAATAGTGTCACTAGGAAGTGACCCAGCTTTTCTCTAATTTATGGATGCTGACAATTGCCCCATCTATTGTTCTAGTTGCTTGATTAAGGTGGAATGTGAGTCGACCAACTGCCGAATGTTGGATATCTCCCCTTTTATGTCTCGCATCCCTACCTCAGTAGATTCAACTTTATCGAGCACCTTTTCTATCATCTCTTCTAATTTTGAGGTTCCACTACCATCATTCTGACAATCATATACCTATAGATATCTCTGTTCTGCCAGTTTCCTTGATAGTTCTGATCACGACCATAGTTTTGACCTTAGTTACCGGCGTTGAATGGCCAGTAACCCCTCGGGCTGCCTAAGAAGTTTGCCTCCTCATCATAATTATACCCTTGATCATCGTACCTAGGCATTGTGTCTATAATTTTTACCTTTTTTGCGCCTTCATCTAAGAACTGCTTTGCCAGCAAGTCTAGGTGGGTCTTTAGGTGAGCCATGTCTTAATCCTGTTCCTCCTTCTTTCGTCGATATTTCGCAGTCATCTCAAAGATGAGCCCCGAATAGTCTCCATATCTAGTATACATGCCCTGTTATTCTTGGCTACCTGATCTAAGATCACCACTATGTCTGGGAAAGTCCTAGACATGTATGATCCCCCACAAGCAGTATCAATGATCGACTTTGTCATAAAGTTGCATGACTTGTAGAAGACTGCCTTCAAATGCTCATCTATGAGGATATGATCAGGGCATTGCTTAAGCTTCTACCTAAATTTCTCTCAAGTCTCATGTAATTATTCATGGCAGTTGCTTGTATGACCCAATGTCATATGTGATTTTCAACTGTCTTGACGCGGGAAAGAACCTCTTCAAGAGATAATAGGAATAACCGCAACCTAATTGCCTGCTGACTGACCCTAGGAATTTCAGACGATTGGCATGTCACCAGAAAGTTTAGGATATGCAGATTGGAATCCTCAATTGTTGCTCCACTGAACAATCCTTTTAACTGTAGCATCTGCAACATAGTGCTAGTGATAGTAAACTTAACACATGCGGGAAGTGGGGGTACTACAATTGTCCCAATGGTCCCAGCACCCTCATTATCATCACTCACTACTTGGGAAACTGAGGCACTTGGGTCCTCACATCGGGCAGCGTTACCCATCTAAGTGGTGCTGCCGATAGTACCTCATTGGCAACATTGTCATCGTCACCCACCTGCAGGGTTCACAGCCAACTCTCTCGGTCTAGCTGCTTCGTATTCTTGGGCATTCATTCTGCGAATTGATTTAGTAAGCTCAGGGTCATAGAGAATAAGTGCTTCACCATTACTTTGGGTGTTTGGCATGCAACACCGGCTTCCTACCAAGAAACAGAAAGAAGAAACAAAAGTAAAATTAGAGACTAGTATTACAAACTGAAAATAGAAACTAGTAGACTATTTTTTTGCTGTATTCCCCGACAATGGAGCCAAAATTTGATACTCTCAGATTTACACTCCAAAAGGAACAGTAAATAGGTCGTTGATCAAATATAGAACTCAACCAGAGTTGAGGCTGATCCCACAGGGAATGCGTAAGAATATATCTACTAGCATTGGTTTCAGATGTAATATCTTCTCCCAAAACAAAACTTCATAAAGTAAATGAGAGGTTTTGGTTTTTCAAATGAATTTACTAAAATAAAGCAGTAAATGAGTGCAAGGACTACTAGATTTCAGATAATATATGCGAAGCTAGGATTGTGTTCCCTATGACATCTAATGCTATAGCCGAATCTAGTGGTAAACTTGTTCATGATTATGTATATAAGATCTAACAAGTTATGTAATATCTAATTCTCCTCTCGATCCTTCTTAGATGCATATGGTTTGTCACCTTTTGATCTTAGAATGTATACATACTAACCCATGTTGTCAATCCAGAAATACTCTCACCTTTTGGTCTTAAGTACTTAGACTAGGTTAAAAAACCCAAATCTCCATCGTAGAACTCTTTTCCTAATCAAAACATCCCTTTCGGGCATGTAATGAATAAAGGCTTACCCTAATGCGTCAACTCATCAAGGAAGAAATTATAACAAAGATTACTACGATATCTACACTAATCAATCTCAAGATTTACCCTATATTCGCCTATCTTAGTGATTTGTCATGCTTCCCACAACCCTAGTTGTGGGTTTAGCCTAGCATATTCAAGAAAGAAAACTTATAATGATACAAAGAATTCATAATAGATTACTTATTATTGAATAATTAACGAATTCACGAGTTACAATCTTGAACTAGATAAACAAAATCTCATATTCTTGTGAAATCTCAAGGAAAATAATGTTTTTCAGTGTTTTATCTCTCTAGCTGTCCAAGACTAGTAAAAACAAAATAAAAAGACTATTTAGATACAAAGAAAACCTAATCCAAATTGAAGTAGGAAAAATCCATCGGCATGGACACGGGCCACCACAAGGCGCGTGTGACAGTAGAAGGACCGTCAAACAATCTGTGCGGTTGCCCTTAACTTTAACCCTAACTGTCGCTTCACATTACATTAGACGACCTATGTTGCCTTTGATGTTTTGTATAATGGGCCATCTGGTTTGCCTTTAACCATTTTTTTTGCTCCATTCATCCTCACGCGCTCATGTCACGGACTGTGGTTGGTCACACGGCCCGTGACACATTCCATCCGGGTCCCCTTAATGCATTTTGCTTTTTTTTGATGGTGATGCCTTCACATTACTTTGAAGAGGCATTGTACGGACTGTGTCATGCCCAACGACCTCTTTAGTGTGTCGTGATGCTTGCCTTTGACCATTTTGCACTGCCATGTGGGACGGCATGGCCAAGTGTGAGGCCATAAGAGACCTCAGACTCGTGGGTTGTTATACGAGCAGTGGAGGTCCATATGTGGACTCTCACTTGTCCTTAATTCTTCTCTAGACACCTTGCCCGCTTCCGAATACTCACACTTTGGCCTTTTTACGTTCATTTTCCTCTCATTCATCCCTTTAGACATGCCTCAATAATTTTTCATGAAAAATAACAAAACAAACATCAAAATAACAATTTTGCTTGAGAACTTGCAAAAAACCTTTGTTTAAAGTATTATAAAAGTCGTATTTCTATGACTCATCAGATGCTATGAACATCGGGCACACACAATCTACCCTGGTACCTCAACGCCTTATCTCCAACATTGGAGAAAATCATGACTTTTTGCTTGTTAACTACTTCTTTCAATTGGAACAAGATAAGATCTTGGTTTTGCCTTTCCTTCACTTCTAACACTAAGGATGAAGCAGACCCATTCTGAACATTGACCCTACCTTCATTGGTTTACTTAAGTTTCACTCCCAGTCAATCCAATCTATGCACTTCCTTAGCTAGCTCTCTCTTCCCTTCCTCCTATGGGCAGTGCTATCCATAGACAGCATGCTAAGAGTATCAACAACAATGTTAGCCTTACCTGGGTGGTAGAGGATGCTCATATCGTAATCCTTGAGTAACTCTAACCATGTCATTTGTCATAGGTTGAGATCCTTTTGACTGAATACATAAAGTTTCTTGTGGTCAGTGAACACATCCACATGCACTCCATACAAGTAGTGACTCCAGATCTTAAGTACGAATACTGCCGCCGCCAATTCGAGATCATGAGTTGGATAACTCTTCTCATAGATCTTAAGTTGTCTGGAAGCATAAGCTATCACCTTCCCTCTCTGCATCAAAACACAACCCAGTCCAACTCTGTATGCATCATAATATATTATAAAGTCTCCCGTCCTATCGGGCAAGGCCAAAACTGGTGCTATAGTCAGTCTAGTCTTCAACTCTTGGAAACTCTTCTCACATTCCTCTGACCACTGAAACATAGCCTTATTCTGAGTTAGATTAGTCAATGGTGCAAATAAAGAAGAGAAGCCCTCAATAAGTCTTCGATAATAGTATGCCAATCCCAAGAAGCTTCTTATTTCCATTGGAGAGGTCGGTCTAGGCCAGTTATTAACTTCTTCAATCTTTTGGGTATCAACCCAAATACCATTCTCTAAAACAGCATGGCCTAGGAAGGCCACAGACTTGAGCCAAAATTCATACTTTAAGAATATCGCATACAATTTATAGTCTTTAAGAGTTTGCAAGATCACTCTATAGTGATTAGTATGCTCCTCTCCATCTCTAGAATACACCAGAATGTCATCAATAAATATGATCAGAACATGCTAAGATACAGTCTGAATACCCTGTTCATCAAATCCATGAAAGCTGCAGGTGCATTATTCAACCCAAATGACATGATCAAGAACTAAAAATGGCCATACTATGTCCTAAAGGTTGTCTTTGGAATATCACTTTCCCACACCTTGAACTGATGGTAACCCGATCTGAGATATATCTTGGAGAAGCAAGTAACATCCTGAAGTTGGTCAAATAGATCATCCATCTTGGGAAGAGGATACTTATTCTTTATTGTGACCTTGTTCAGTTGTCAGTAGTCTATGCACATTCTGAGAGACCTATCTTTCTTATGCACGAATAAGACAAGAGCACCCCAAGAAGATACAGTAGGCCTAATGAAATCTTTTTCTAACAAGTCTTTTAATTGCTCTTTCAATTCAGCGGGGGCCATTCTATAAGGTGGAATTGAAATAGGTTGGGTCTCTGGAAGAACATCAATCCCAAAGTCAGTCTTCCTGTCAAGAGGGACTCTAGGTAGATCATGAGGAAACAACTCAGGAAACTCATTTACCATTAGGACTAACTTAAGAGTAGAAGATTCAACATCACTAGACTTAACTCGCACGTGGTAGTAAATACAACCCTTGGAGATCAACTTCCTGGCTATAAGATAAGAGATAAACTTGTATTTAGGTGCAATAGAACTCTTTTTCCACTCTAGGACAAGCTTATTAGGAAATTGAAACTTAAAAGTTCGGGTTCTACAGTCAACAAAAGCATAACAAGCATCAATCTATGCTAAGTATCACATCAAAGTCAACCATCTCCAATTCTACCAAGTCAGCTAAGGTATCTCTACGATAAATGGATACTACAAAATCCCTGCAAACCCGCTCGACTAATATAGACTCACCAGTAGAAGTGAAAACAACAAAAGGTTTGAGCAAACACTCTGGGAGAATCCCAAACTTACCAACCACATAAGGAGTCACAAAAGAAAAAGTGGCACCCAGGTCAAGCAATGCATAAAGTCAAAAGTGATGAAACCAAGCATACCCGTAATAACATCTAGTGCAGCCTCCTGATCCTGTCAATTACCCATAGCATAAAGATGGTTCATCTTGCCTCTTATACCTATAGCAGTACCCCTCTGATAATTGCCAACTGGAAGTGCTGCGGAGGACTGTACTTTGCTGCTCCCTTCACCTTGTCTCCTCTTCGGACACTGAAACTAGAAATGTCCAGTCTGTCCACATGAATAGAAAACATCTATACCCACATGATACTCACCTAGATAAAGCTTACCACACTTGTCACAAAGTGGCTTTCCCTTCTCACCGTAACACATACTAGCCTGAGATTGTGCGCCTTGAACCCTGAAATTCTAGTAACCATAAGACCTTTGATCATACCTATTTGGTTGGAGTACACTTGCTACAGAGGGTGCACGATGAGAGGATCTTTACTGGAAGTAGGACTTGTCACCCTTATTCAATCTCTGCTGGCTAGGCTTTTACCTACCTGATTTTG
>JAOTQJ010018493.1:0-17131 GCA_025642045.1 Solanum sejunctum | reverse complement strand
GCAAATCTGTGAAGGACACTAATATCACGCAATCAAGGATATTCAAAAATCAGTCTAGCAATCAAAAAGGAAGAAGGTAGCAATCAAGCAATCAAAAAGGAAGGATATTTCAATCAAGCAATCAACAGGATATGCATAATCTACAGGATATGTACGAAGGATCCAGGATGATTGCCTTCCGATAGTCTTACCCTTATTCTTAGAAAGAGGATCATCAATGCCTCAATCCAAGGATCAAATCCCTTGGGGTGACATCTTTTCTATAAAATAAGACATCCAGATATCTCATCAATCATACAAGCCTACTGTAATTCAAAACTTCTTCAACACTCTTCATCTTTAGAAAATCATTATAATTTATAGTCTTTATTACTGTGAAAGAAAAAGAGATAGAAAGAAGAAACATTGAAAAGAGAGATATGTATCAACGGAAAAAGAAAAAAAAGAGAGAAAAATTTCGAGTGTTTAGTTTCATTTTTGTAACCTCAAAACCCTTTAAAGGCTTGAAGAGATATCTTTTGCAACCTAAGGGGACTAGACTAGGATTCACATTGAATCCGAACAAGTATAAAAATATTTGGTGTCAAAGTTTCGTTTTACACACTTTAAATTTTGGTTTACTTGTTTATCTATTAGTCGACTATCCGCTACGCTAGCTGACTATCTAAAGTTAAAAGAAAAAAAAAGTGAAGAAACTTCAATTCACCATCCCTCTTGCACTTTGAATTAGTAGCAGAGCCTGGTCTCACTAATTATTCTGTCTAACCACAGATGAGAAAAAGATCATGGCAAATCAAAGTCAAACCCTTGGAGCACTATTTCAAGAGGGAACTTCTCAAACCAAGCCTCCTTACTTCAATGGAAAGCATTTATCACACTAAAAAATTAGGATGGAAACCTTCATCAAATCCTATGATGTTAAGGTTTGGAGGGTCATCAAGCTTGGTGAATATCCATTTCTGCTTCTAAACCTGCAAATTTATCAACCTCTGAAGGAAGACAAACTACTGTCATTCCTAGCCTGGAAAACTACAATGATGAACAAATGGAGATAAACTCAAAGGCTAAGAATGTCCTGCATAATGCTATCAGTGGTAAAGAATATGAGAAAATTTCAAGTTATAAAACTACGAAAGAAATGTGGGACAAACAAGAAGTCACTTATGAAGGAACTGACAAAGTAAAAGAAACTATTGTCAGTCTTCTTGTCTATGAATATGAACTATTCCAAATGAAAGAAGGAGAATCTATTGAAAATATGTTTGCATGACTAAGCAAGAAAATTGGAGAACTCAAAGCTGCAGGAAAGGAATATGCTCCCATAAAGCACATAAAAAGAGTTCTAAGAAGCTTACCTCCTCAATGACATGTCAAAGTTGTCGCACTTGAAAGCATGAATCTAAATAACCTATCATACGATGAGGTTCGAGGAGATCTCATTGCCTTTGAGAAAACACATCTGAACAAAAAAAGCAAAGAAGAAGAAATCTATTGCCTTTAAAGCAACTGATGAGATATAGATGATAAATACAAATTCAATGAAGACAAAATTGCACTGCTCACAAAATCTGTCATGAAGATATTTTGGCATAATAGAAATCAAAGAAGAGGTAAGCCAAATTACTCCAAAAATAAACAAATCACTTAGTATAATTGTAATGATGGCAGGTGCTATGATTGCAGCAAGTTTGATGACATTGCAAGTAAGTGTCCTGAAAATAAGGAAAGGCATCTTCAAAACTATGGACGAAATAAGGCCCTTAGTAGCTAGAGTGATGAAGATAAATCTGAGTATAATCAAGATGACATCGAAAACATGTGCTTTATATCCATTGGACAATCCAATCAGGTAAGATCAGATTTTTGTAATAACTGTAATAAGTTAAGAGCTTTACTAGATCAAGCCATTGTAGACTTAAGAAGATCTTTGGAAAGTCTTAGAACCGTTCAAGATGAAAAAAGAGCTTTGGAAATTCAACTCGAGGTTTGTTCTATTGAAAGGGATTTGTTTGATGAAGAAATTTTTGAAATAAAAATCTCTTAAAAATGGTCAAAAGTTTTCCCATCTTAATAAAGGAACTAAGTCAACTGGCTCAGATCGGTCAACTCATTCTCAAAGTGAATACTATAGTCTGCTTGTGTCTGATGAAACTAGCAAAAACTCTTGTTATTATTGTGGTAAATCTAGTCATTCTTATTCAACGTGCAAAATATCATATTTCCAAACCCACTGACCTGGTTTGGAGAGTGAGAAATAACCCTAACCAATAGGACCCAAAACTTATTAGGTACCTAAAACTAAGTAATCTTGTTTTGCAGGAACTACGCGTGAAATCAGAAGGGAAATGGTATATTGACAGTCGATGTTCAAATCATATGACAGGCAACAAATATCTATTCAAATCAGTTGCTAAGTTTTGAGGCATTAAAATTTGATTTGGTGACAATTCAACCAGAACAGTCATTGGTATTGGTACAATTGCTTTTAATGAAACATGTGAAATTACTAATGTTTATATTCTGAAAGGATTAAGGTATAATCTATTAAGTATCAGTCAACTATGTGATGCTGACCTTGAAGTAAGATTTAAGAAAACTGAATGCATCATTGAGGAATGTTTCAGGAAAGGCACTTCTTCCAGGAAGTAGGGACAAAAATGTATACATTTTAGACTCACCCAAAGGATTAACTTATCACATCTGCTTGGCATCCATCTCCGAAGGAGCTTGGATATGACATAAAAAACTTGGACATGCTAGCATGAGGTTAATTGAAAAACTTGCAAAATTAAAACTTGTGATTGGACTTCCAAAGCTAGACTACACAAAGGATCACATCTGTGGTGCTTGTCAAATGGGTAAGCAAACAAGGAACTCTTTTCACTCTAAAGACATTATCTCCACCACAAAACCTCTTCAGCTTCTTCACATAGATCATTTTAGTCCAACTAGAACTGCAAGCATTGGTGGTAAGAGGTATGCATTTATTATTGTTGATGACTATTCACGTTTTACTTAGGTTATGTTTTTAGCTAACAAAGATGATACTTTAAAGAATTTTGAGTTCTTTTGCAGGACAGTACAGAGGGTGAAAGGTTACTACATCACTTCTATAAGCAGTGATCATGAATGAGAATTTAAGAGTAAGGCATTTGAAAAATTCTGCAATAAAGAAGGGTACTCCAATAACTTCTCCGCTCCCTGCTCTCCTCAAAAAAATAGAATAGTTGAAAGAAAGAACTGAACACTTCAAGATATGGCCAGAACTATGATTTGTGAACACTCCCTTCCTCACCACTTATGGGCAGAAGCGATAAGTACTATATGTCATATTCTTAATAGGTGTTTAATCAGGTCAATTCTCAAGAAGACTCCATATGAACTGTGGAATAAAAAGAAGCCCAATATTAGCTATTTTCATACCTTTGGTTGTAAGTGTTTTGTGCACAATAATAGCAAGGACAATCTAGGTAAATTTGACCCTTGTAGTAATGAAGGTATCTTTCTTGGTTATTCTACTACTAGTAGAGCATATCAAAATTTCAATAAATGTACTTCTACTATAAAAGAATCCATTCATATTGTGTTTGATGATTCTAATCCAATTCATGAGAAAAGATGTAGTTCTGATGATGAAGGTATAACAAACAGTGACAAAATAGTACCTAAAGCAGTTGCAGAAGATGACCTGTTGACTACTGTTACAGAAATCAACTGGTAGTTGAAAATATTCCAAATGAATGGAGAAGTGAGCCTAATTATCCTAGAAAATTCATTATTGGTGATGTTAGTGATGGAATGAGCACAAGGGCATACAATAAAAGAAATGTTAACATATCCCTTATATCCCAATTCAAGCCTAAAAAAGTAGAGGAAGTTTTGAAAGACAGTGACTGGGTAAAAGCAATGAAAGAGAAACTGGATCAATTTGAAAGAAATCAAGTCTGGACCTTGGTTCCCAAACCTGAAAATACTGCTATCATTGGCACAAAATAGGTTTTTAGAAACAAACTGAATGAGGCTGGAGAAGTTACTAGAAATAAAACAAGGCTTGTCACTCTAGGTTACTCTCAACAAGAAGGAGTCGACTATGATGAGACTTTCTCTCCTGTAGCAAGGTTAGAGTCTATTCAAATTCTTCTTGCTTATGCTGCTTACAAAGGTTTTAAACTATTTAAAATGGATGTTAAAAATGCTTTTTCAAATGGTTTTATTGAAGAAGAAGTTTTTGTAAAATAACCTCCAAGTTTTGAACATCAAGATTTTCCTTATCATGTTTTCAAACTTTCAAAAGATCTTTATGGACTCAAACAAGCTCCAGAGCTTTGTATGAGAGCCTAAGCAAATTTTTTCTTTCTCATGGTTTTTCTCGAGGAAGCATTGACACTACCCTATTTATCAAAAAAACTTCCTCTAACAATGTTATTATTTAAATATATGTTGATGATATTAAATTTGGTAGTACTAACCCTGGTCTGTGCAAGGACTTTGCCAATCTTATACAAAGTAAGTTCGAAATGAGCATGATGGGTGAGTTGACCTTCTTTCTTGGTCTTCATTCTATCAAACTGATCAAGGTATTTCTATTTGTCAAAGCAAGTATGCATTAGAACTTGTTTAAAAATTTGGTATGGAAAATGCTAAATCTATCAGCACTCCCAAGAGCCCTCTTGCAACTTGGACCTTGAGCCTAATGGCAAAAGTGTTGATGAAACCAAGTTTCGAGGTATGATTGGATCCTTACTCTATCTCACTACTGGTCGTCCTGATATTATGTTTAGTGTATGTAAATGTGCTAAATTACAATCTGCTTCTAAAGATTCTCATTACAGCCGTTAAGAGAATTATTCGATATCTAGTTGGCACCATCTCTTTGGACTATGGTATGAAAAATCCTCTACACTTAATCTTCATGGATTCTCAGATGCAGACTATGCATGTGATAAAGTGGATCAAAAAAATACTAGTTGTTCTTGTCAATTTCTTGGGAATCTTTTAGTTTCTTGGAATAGCAAGAAATAAAATTGTGTATCCATCTCAACCACTGAAGCTGAATATGTAGCAATTGGATTATGCTGTGCTCAGGTTTTATGGATTATTTATTAATTATCTGATTTTGATATAACTGTCAAACCTGCCCAATTATTATGTGATAATTCTAGTCCCATTGTTTGTCTAAAAATTCAGTGCATCATTCTAGGGCTAAGCATATTGATATTAAACACCATTTTATTAGCAACCATATTTAACTAAAGACGTTAAAATTATTTTTGTTAACACTGAAAATCAGCTGGCTGACATTTTTACTAAACCTCTTCTTGAGGAAAGATTTTGCAATCTCAGAAATCTTTTAAAAATTATTTCCAAACCAAAAATTATTTCCAAACCTTTCTATTTGGAAATTATGTGTTGCATTTATTGAGATTCTGATTTTGTTCCTTATATGCACAGATTCCTGGTACTTTATTAATTACCTTGCATTAAATATTGATGGTTGGTGATTAATTTTCCCTATTTTTGTTTCATGTGTCAGTCCCCTTTTCCTTTCATGTCTCATCAAGTTCTGACTCGCCCTTTTCTCTTTATCTTCCCCTTCTCTTTCTTTTTAATCTCTTCTCTCCTCCATATCTTTTACCTCTATCCCTTTTTCCCCCACCATGCCTCCTTGAAAAAGTTCTAGGTTCAAAGGAAAGGCCATTCCCCATTCCCCTGTTCTAGTGGACTCTAAACATTCCTCTACTCACTTATGTCCTCCCTCTTCAACTTCGGCACCGGTCTCCTCTCTCAAATGCCCTGCCTCTGTCTATCCCTCTAGTGATCAGAAAAGAAAATGCCATTTTGATTTTGACAAGTCTCTTGATGTCAAGATTGATTTTTAGTTCTCTTCTAATGAAACCCATTTCCAAACTCTTAAAACCAAAATTGTTGTGGATGGACGTCTTGTCAAACTTGATCTCCTGTTCACTCTTTGCTTCCCTATCAAGGAGCTTTTTGAGTATCAGGGATGGGCAAATGTTTTCTCTTCCCCTCCAAAAATGGTCTATGAGCAGCTAGTTAGACTCTTTTATGCCAACCTTCACTCTACCAGGCCTGGAGAAGTAAAAACCCTAGTTCTTGGTAAACGAATCTTCTTGGACTGTGATTTTTTGGATAATATTATTGACATTCACTATGTTGAGTTCTTTGGTTCTATTAAAAATTCTTGGCCCTCTGATTTTGAAGTTACTTTTGAAGAAGTAAAGAAATCCCTTTTGTCTAACCCCTCTGTTCTATGTCCCTCTATTTTGGGTCCCAAAGATGTGTATTTTGAAGGTTGTGTTATTGCACATATAGTGGCAACCACCCTCCTTTCAAGAGCGGCCTTGTTCACCTCTCTATTTGTGCGTGACAACTTCTGCACCTACTGCCTTCTCTCTAGGAAGAGATTCAAGCTTTCCTCTTTTATCATCAACTATATGATTGACTTTACCATTGATCCCCCTAGTCTTCCCTATGGGATGATTATCTCTCATATCCTTGAAGCCAACTCTATTTGTCTCTCAGATATTCCCTCAGTTCATGTGAAACATTGTTATAATTCTAGGGATTTTGGAAGTATGGGATACATACTCTCCAATGACTCTTGGATTCTTAAATCAGACTCTGTTGTCCCTACTTCCCCACCTAAACCCTCTCCTCCCTCCCCTATTGTTCCATCTCCTCTCAACTCAAAACTTCTTGAAGATATTCTCTCAAGGATCTCAGGGATGGATGAGAAATTTGATGCCCTTCAAGACTTCTCCTCTTCAGTCACTATAAGTTTGACTCTGTTGTCAACTCTGTGAAAAAGATTCGTGCCTCTACCAAGGAAACAAGTACTAATGTTGCCAAAATATGTATTAAGCTGGACCAGAGATTATCAAGGATGCTTCCAAATTGGCTCAGAAGGTTTCAAACCAGTTTAGATGAACTCTCCACCTCTCTGACTGCTATGATTGATAACTTGAAAGTGTCTCTTGTGAACACCCTAACGTATTATCTTCGTGCTTGTAGATAAATGTCTATTTTCTTGGATTGTTTCTAAAGGCATATATGCCTAAACTCAACTTATGTGTTTCTTTTGAAAAAATATTGTGCTATGAGCACTATTAAATATATCTTGTTTTGGGACTATTTCCTTTTTGGTGATGTCAAAGAGGGAGAATATTATGTAGTATGTGGCATGTGTTGTTGTTGCATTTTTTGTGTGCTATTTTCATATGCTATCTTGCAGTAGCAAGTCATCAAGCAAGTATCACCTCAGGGGGACCACACAACTCAACTGTTCAGGGGGAGAAGGTTTTGAAGCAGTCAACTACCTTCAGGGAAGTTGACTACATAAACCTTTATTGTCATCATCAAAAAGAGGGATATTATTAGTGATAATTTTGTTTTGAATGATGACATTTATCAAGACACAAAGAGTGGATATACAAGGAAACATGATCTACTAGCTTTTACAGAACTAAAAGCTAACTAAGCAAATAGGGAAACATAGGATTGAGCAAAACAGGAAAACCCAAATCTAATGAGACAATCAAGGCAAATCAAACCAAAAGGAATCTGAGCAAATCTGTGAATGATATTAATATCTCACAATCAAGGATCTTTAAAAATCAGTCTAGCAATCAAAAAGGAAGAAGGCAGCAATCAAGCAATCAAAAAGGAAGGAGATTTCAATCAAGCAATAAATAGGATAGGCATAATAGATAGGATATGCATGAAGGATCCAGGACGATTGCCTTCCAATAGGCTTGCCCTTATTCTTGGAAAGAGGACCATCAATGCCTTAATCCAAGGATCAAATCCCTTGGGGTGTCATCTCTTCTATAAAAGAAGACATCCAGATATCTCATCAACCATACAAGCCTACTGCAGTTCAAACCTTCTTCAATACTCTTCATCTTTAGAAAATCATTATAATTTATAATCTTTATTTTACTGTGAAAGAAAAAGAGAGAGAAAAGAAGAAACACTGAAAAGAGAGGTGTGTATTAACAGAAAAAGAAAAACAAAAAAAGAGAAAAAAATTCTGAGTGTTTAGTTTCATTTTTGTATCCTCAAAACCTTTTAAAGGATTGAAGAGATATTCCTTGCAACCCAAGGGGACTGGACTAGGATTCGCATTAAATCCGAACAAGCATAAAAACATCTAGTGTCAAAGTTTCTTTTTACGCACTTTAAATTTTTGTTTACTTGTTTATCTATTAGTTGACTATCTGTTTCGCTAGCTGGCTATCTAGAGTTAAAAGAAAAGAAAAAAGAGAAGAAACCTTCTCTCTTGCACTTTCATGATCATCTGTAGAAGAAAGCTGAGACATAAGATGAGACTCTGAGGGGAATTAAATTTGAGATCTCCAGTATAAATCAAAATTGAGTCTCATTCTGTTGCCATCAACTAGCTTGAGCAACAGTTACTCAAGTATCAACTCAACTTAATCAGGAACATAGGGGTACATTCCTAACAACATAGTTTAGAATCCTAAGAATGAAGGGTAGTGCATGGCGGTTACTACTAGTTGTGTCAAGAGCACTATTGATCCTCCTATGCTAGTTGATATGGATAATGTTTGAGAGGATACAGTTGCGGTTAAGGATGAGGATATCAGAGATGATCGTAGCAAGGATAGGGTTAGTGAAGTTACTGATGTGCCATAGAAGTTAAAGCCATTCCTATGCCTCCTCCTCCTTTCTCTCAAATAATTAAAAAAGGGAGGAGAAAAACAAGTTTAAGCACTTTCTCTCCATACTGCAACAACTCTTCATCAACATCCCTCTCATTGAGGCATTGAGAAGATGCCAGGGTAGGCAAAGTAGATGAAGGACCTAGTGACAAAGAAGTGCACTGTGAGTTAGGAGCTCTCCCAAGAGTTTCAATATTGTAGTGCAATTGCCACGAGGTCCTTGGTCCAAAAGTGAGATGATCCCAGTGCTTTTACCATACCCTTCACCAATGGAAATATGGAGTTCGCAACAACATTATGTAATCTAAGTGCCGGCATTAATCTAATCCCCCTTGTAGTCTTTAAGAAGCTAGGATTGAGAGCCCCTTCTTCGACGAGCATGTGATTGTTGATTGCTGACTATATGGTGAAGAAACCTGTGGGAATACTATATGATGTTCTTTTTAAGGTTGAGAAGTTTATATTCTGCACAAACCTTATGATCCTAGATTGCAAAGTTGACTTCGGCATCCCAATCATCTTAGGACGATCATTCCTAGCCAATGGTTGAGCAGTAGTGGATATTGAAGCTAGTCCACTCAGGTTTAGATTAAATGATGAAGTAGTTCTCTTCAATATCTTTTAATCAATAAAGAGGCCATATGATCTGAAGAATGAGGTTTGGGCACTTGGTGAGGTTTGAGTAACCAGGTTGTCTAAGTCATGCAGTAACAATAAATCAGGTGCTACTTGGGAGGCAACCCAATTTTTTTGATGTAATAGTCGTAGTTGTAGCTTTATTTTTAGTTTCCAAAGTTGTAGGTAGTTTATTTGCTTGTATTTTGGTTGTAATTTTGGACATTGGGCTTATTGCATATAGTGTAATAGGATGTTTTGTGAAGTGTACAGGTACATGGCTAAGTTAGCCATTCTTGGCTAAAAAAAGGCATCAAGAAGTGCCTCCATGACTGGTTCTATGGGTTGTACATCACTTCATAATCCATACACCATCTCACAGACATTTTTAGTGAGCAAAAAGTTATGCACTCCAGTCCATGATCCAACTCTATGATCCGTAGATACAATTATGAGTTGTGAATGGGGCTCGTGGACCCAGGTAAGTTTTCTTAATTTTTGACCACGTGTTGGGGTCTCTGCAACCCACTCTACGGGTAATACTTGACTCTATGACTCTTAGACTGGTCTGTAAAACCCAGTCCTAAAAATTAGGGTTTGAATGTTCTATGGCACCATAATATTCGGGTATAAAACACTATATGGCATGTAATTAGAATTTCGTAGAGTCCAGGACCATCAGTTGTTGGTTGAACTAGTCAAACTATTAACATTAGGGCCAAAATATTTTGATCCTATTTGAGCCCTAATTTACAAAACCTGCCTGACCAAACTCCACTCCTAATCTTTTTAACCACCGATGGCAACATCACCATCACCCTCTGATGAACTTTTTTGGCCACCTAGGGATTTTAGTATCCCCTCACCCCCTTTAATTCTACAATCTAATCACCCAATTTGATAAGTTTTTCGTCTTTAAGCACCATTAATTTATGTAGTATTGTATGGTTTAGTTGAATATTTTTTGGGGGGGATAGTTGATTTAGACACGAAACTCTATGTGCAAATATATATTATTGTAGTTTAAATTATGGTTACCCATTCTTAAAACATGTGTTTAGGATCAGAATTTGGTGTAGATGCCTTTTTCTATGTTTGAATGACGTGTTTTGGCACCTATGAAATCACTCACCATTTGATTGAATTGATTATATATTTGATATATGATGTATGATGGTTTGGGCTTGTGTTCTTACTGTTACTTCATTCATATAGGGTTGAAAGTTTGGTAAAACATGTTTTATCATTTTTGATGGGGTATATGTCCTAATAATCATGTTAGGGTGTTGATTGTTGTGTTAGGAATCATGTGGATGTGTGCATATTGCTTTGGTGCTGCTAGAATTACTTGAAAAAGTCATATAGGGTTCGTGTTGATGGACTTAGAAACTCAGGAGATTGAGTTTTCTGGTCTACGAGTGGCTTTTACAACCTGTGGAACATTCTACGAGTTTTAATTACCCCTCCTATAAGATTTTGGAAACCTGAAGTTTTTGAGTACCCATTAGATGAGACCTTCTATGAGTTTTAGAACACTTTATGGCTCGTAGAAGGGTCTCTTGGATCCCTACTTGAAATTAATTGAGACACTAAAATCATCTACGACTTAGCCTATGACTCATAGAACCTTTTACGAGTCATAAATGGTCTCATAGATGCCATTTAAGTAAACAAAATTTTATGAACACTATTTTACAGAGACTTCTACGTCTCACAATTTCTATTATGTCCCAAAGAGGTGCTTTCGTAGACCCATTTGCAATTAAGTCTGATATGTTTTTGTATTTCATTTTTTGATCAATTGTGGCTAATCAAGGTTCATAAATGTCTATGTTTAAAGTACTATGACCCCAAAATAAAGACATGAGGAAATTAAGGCCATGTAGAGGAGGCTCAGAGATGAGCCCTCGGGGGAGGAGCAGACCCCCGCACTGAGTGGATCACTAGAGAAGCTCAGCATCCTACTTGACCTGTAGGTTGACAAATGACAGACGACGGCTGCAGCCAGAGCTAGGTAGACCTAGGCTCTTGTTGTTCGTACTACCCAATTTGATAAGGGAGACCATGAGAAAAGCTCCTCTATTCAGATGGCTCCGTCTAGAAAGGAGTCTAGCTTAGAGTCAGGCTCCGATAATGTGCCAAATACAAAGTCCTCTACTGCATCGTGGGCATCACGATCTCCACTAGATGCTCTAACTAGTCGATGGTGTGCCGTAGGTATGCAAGATATCCATATAGAGGACGGGTAGGCTACATAGCAGGGCAAGCCAACCCACTTCATTCATGAGGAGTCCCAGGTCATCCCAAACAGACCAGACAGTATCCCCGATCTACAGGACACTATGATCAGATATAGGCTCTAGTGGTTGACCAAATTGCTTGGGAAGTATTCCCCGACCATGGTGAAGGAGTTCTATGCATCATATACATCCACCATCCAGAGCACTCTTCCCAAGGGGAAAACCCCTCGCTTTGCTTAGACTGGCACAAACCATAGTAAGGGGCTGACAGTTGGATGTCTTAGAGTCCACCATCTGCCATATGTTATTTGGACTAGAGTTACCTGCCCCCATATCCACTACTGAATTCAACCACAAGGTAGGGCAGACTAGGGACTTGATCCTAATGAGGGATGCAGACCATAGAGTTGGCTTGATGAGATGGGTAGCCAATTTGTTTGCTGAACAGGGTCTGGAGCTTGTATAGGTAGCTAACCACTCAGAGCCTATTATCAAGACTTCTCTCAATTTCCCTGCCAAATTTTAGCGGAAGTCTTTGGATTACGAATTCAATCAACACTTGTAGATAATACTTTGATGCCGGATTGTGTAGTGCTAGTTGATAGCATCTTAGTTGGCTATGAGACAGATTGTTCTCGCCTCATCGCTGAGCAAATTCACAAAAGGTCCACTCCCATGCCTTTTACATGCTTGACCTACAGACTCTGTCTAAAGACTGAGTTGGAGAGTCTACACTAGTAGGACTCATTGATCGAGGTCTAGTGTACTTTGGATGCCAACCCGATTAAAGCTAAGGAGAGCTGGGTAACACTCCAACAAACACCGTACCAGCCTTGTCCCATGCCAGAGATGTTCATCCAAGTGCCACCGCCTGAGATTCCACCCACCACCACTATAGCTGCCATAGAGGAAAGGCCCCCAGAGACCGAGGCAGATGAGGAGAGGGTGCCCACTACTACTACTCCTGTATTATAAGCCACTTTATCAAAAACTGCACTCGGGGGCATAATTTACATGTCCGCAGTATCTATCCAGGTCATGGGACAGAGATTATCACATGCTAAGTCATAATTGACTCAGCTAGTTTAGTAGATTAGGCCTTGGGTCCGCTAGACAATTTTAGAGTCAAAGAGCCAAATGCAGGCATACACGATCGCTGGTATTTAGGACTGTCTTTTCCCTGTAGATGTTTGCATTTATATCTTCGAGATGAGGGTGCAGAGATCTTGAGTATAGCCCAACCAATAGATATGATGGCCATCCAAACAAAGATCCAATGACTTTATACTGATATGACAACAACACTGGTAGCACCGATGATACTTCTAGAGACCATATTCTCGTACCAGTGGTAGATCCATTTGCTCTTGAGGAGCATGCACATTCTTCCCATAGGAAGAGGCCTCTCATGGATAATGATCCATAAGCCATATGATCATGTGCGGGGCTGACTAAGTAGAGGAGCTTGAGCTTGTCTTAAGGAAGTTGAGACAATAGAAGGAAAGACGATAGGGTCGAGAGCTTGATAGGGTGCGAGATAGTGGCCCCTCTAGATAGTTCTACTATTGGTGAAGTCATCACACAGGTTGAGGGTGGTCAGATTCAGCTATACACTGGCACTTAGGCACATAGGTATGTTTTTTGACCCCGGTACTATATTTTTCTTTGATTGTGTGCACTGAGGACAATGCACCTTTTTTCGATGGGGTGTGGGTAGTTATGGGCCTCAGTGAAGTTTGAGCATCTTAGGTCTATAGCTATCCCAATTATTGAATCCTAGAGGTTTTCTTACTTGTGTTCTTTTTCCCCATGGATATTTTTTTCTATTGAACTGACATGTTTAGGATGTTTAGGCAGTATTTGTAGCATATAGTACCGATGTTTGTGGCATATGTATGGTTTTATGTTTTTCATGAAAAAATGATACCCACCAAATTTTTAGTAGTTAGTCTAGATGGCAACCATTGTATGTTTAAGTATGTTGATAGTGCTTGTCCTGATAAGTGAGGATAAATTAAGATAAAATTCATAATCTGAGTCTTTTTGGGATAATGTAATCAATGCCATGTGAGTGTGAGATTAATTTGTTAAATTCATATGTTGTGTGTTAATTCAGAACTTGCCCTATTACTCTAATTTAAAATGTAGATAGTTAGATTAGGAAAAGATCTTAAGTCATTTTTCTTAAAAGTCCACTTAGCCTAGATAATCGACTGAACTTATAGAATATCCCTTGATTGTAATGTTTGAGCCTTAGATGTACCTATTTTTTGTATAAAACCTAAGTAACCTAGTCTTGTTAGTTATAATATCCTGAAATTGGCCCTGAATCTTTCTTCAACATTGTGCACCTTGACTGAGGAAAAAAATCCTAATTTGGTAGTAGCAACTAAAAGTGGCCATGGTTTTGAGATTGGATAATGTGCACCTCAACTCAAGCCAAAAGTCTAAGTTGAGCGTGACTGGTGTAAGGATAAAACACAAAATGAGGGGGAAAGTTAGTGATACATGTAAAAGGAGAAAAATCATGTAATGGGTGCAAGAAAAATAAGTGATTCCTTAGTTATGAACTAAAAAGAAAAATAAAGTGTAAAAACAAGGCAAAAAGTTGAAAAATGAAAAGCAAGCACCCACAAAAGCTTGAAATAGGAGAAATGGGAGAATGAAGTGAAAAGTAATAATGTTGATAGGGCAAAAATATAGAAAAATATAGTGTCAAGGAGGGCCTTTAGTTACTATTTTCCCAAAATATACACCAAAGTCCCTAAAGCCTACGTTACAAGTCTGTAAAGTCCTAAAGTGATCCTAGTCTAAGTAGTCAAAGGTCTTAATCATGAGTATAGGGGAAAATATATGGTATTGGGCATGATACATGAAAATATTTTGTGAGGGTGAGTGATTTTGCATGATCCCGAGATTATACATGAAAACATCATTGAGAGTGAGACATGAGACTTCTTTCTGTGAGAGTATTTGCATTGCATTGCTAGGATTAGACTTATTCAGTGATTGTGGCTTGTTGATAGTACCTCACTTTCCATAGTTTTATTGTGCATGCATTAGTCTATATTAGTTTGCTGGATAGCTATCTGATTATGTTTTAAAAAGTGGTTCTGGTATTTGTGCTTAAGTCTTGTCTGATGTATGCCATTAGATTGAAGTTTGTGTGTTACTATGCTACTTATGTAGATTGAGTCTGTCGATTGAGGAGAAGAAATAATTTTAAGTTAAGGGCGTTGATATGCTGTCAAAGACAACACTTTTGATGCTTAAAACTTGGAATTTTGTGTGTTCTCAATGCGATCTTAGTAGGTTTTATGTGTTTGGTTTGCAGGATTTCAGCGTTGGATTGATTTTGGGAAAAATTACAAAAGTTGCTGATTTTGAGGATGTACAAGACCCTTTAAGGGTAGTAGAGCATTCTACAGGCCATGAAGGAGGTTTTGTATACAATTCCAGTAAGGGGTACATTTTTGGAGTTTGTTCTACGAACATGCAGATGGGTCGTGAAACATTTAATGAGTCATAGATCAAGTCTATGCCCTCCAGATCATAGAAGACAGGACTTTCTGAAGTTTCATCAGACGAAATCTCTTACGGGAAGTAGAACCTTTTTACGACCATAGATGGGTGTCATAGAAGACAAGTCCAGATTTGCATCAACGAAGTATGAAAATACGAACGAGGCTGTAAAACACGATACGATCGTAAAATATCTCATGAGGCATGCCGACCCAGTTATCCTATTTTATTTAGGACTTGTATTTTAAATATTATAAATAGATTTTTAGGTTATTTTTCTTATAGAGTTCGAATAGTTAGTAGAAAAATAGTGAGATAGAGTAGAGAAAGCATTGGAAAGTTTTGAGCAGGAAAAACCAACAACTACTTCACTTTTTCCCAAAATCAAGGCCAAACCTATAATCCTGCAAACGTAACACAAAAACACATCAAACCAACTAACATCGCATTGAGAATAAATTCAAATTTTTAAGTATCAAAAGTGCTATATTTGGGAAAATATCAATCAGCTTCTCTAAAGCCTGTGTATTAGTCAGAGCGACCCACTGACCCTATTCCACTACCCTCAACCCCAGATTCTATGCCTTCAGTTTATGAGCTACTGCTACAAGTATTGACCAGACTTGAGTGAGCTTCTCCTACTCTTGTTATATTTGATGCACCGGTTTCTACAATGCCAGCTGGCCCTTTTGCAGCTCTAGCTAATCTACCCATGATTCATGTTGGTCCTTAATTAGTCCCAGTGGATCCTTCTATGGCATCTATTATTCTGCCTCAGGCTTCTCGATCGAGTTCTCATTCACAGCTTCATGGGTTGTCTATTGCACTGCCTAGATTTATGGTGCCATTATCTTCTGCTAGTCTTGCTGTGTCCACTATTTAGCAGAAGATTTTAGAGTGGTTTGTTTCGTTACCTTCACTCAGATTTGGTGGTACGCCCATTGATAGGGCCTATGATTTCTTATAGGAGTGTCAGGATAGATTATGTTATTTGGATATCCTCGAGTCCTATGCCCAGCCTATACCAGGATAAGGTTAGACGTGACTAGTGGTCTACCTTGGACCTTAGTTCATGGATTAATCCTATATTCCCTTCATTAGTATCTTCTTTTAATGATATATCCTCTACTATAATAGCATAGCCTCTACTATACTAGTATAGCCTTTACTATACAACCTTTAACTTGATGTATACATAATGTAGCATTTCCTCGTTTGCACACTTCTTAGTGGAAGGATATGTAATCATTATGGGAAAGGCTCACACCTTTAACTATATGAGACCTTACTCTAAATTCTAAGGTGACATCATCGATTCCTTTAATTCGAGCAAATGCTGGAATATCACAGGAACTCTCCAAAATAGCCACCCAATCATATAAATAATTTGGTTTTTGTCTCATCATAGCCTATGTAAGTCTCCACTCTACAAAATATACTCTGCTAGTCTAGTCTAGAAGGATCTATATCTCTCAATTCACATTGGACATAAGTATGGTAGTCTATGTTACGTCCAAAGTCCCGTTAAGGCGGACTGGCACCCATTGTCGATAAGTCTAGGGAGAACCAACCTGTATCTATGCACTTTCTATACAACTTATAAGGGATTTCTACATTCAACATGCCTTTAAAAAAGTAAAAAGTAATAACAAGCCATAAGGAAATGCTATGGCTAGGGCATTGGGGCCACGGTGTCTAAAGTATGAGACATGATCACACTTTAATTTACATAGTCTCTAGATAAGGAAAAGTATTTGATAAGGGTTAGGACAGGCCCCGTCTCTCTAACTATATGATACAAAAATATAAGCTCTAGACACACAAAGCTCAGAAGCAACCTAGAGCGTGGTAACAACAACTGGATATCCTGCACTCCTACTGGGGAGATCTACTAGTACCTGTACATGCAACATAAAATTCAAATCCCCCATAAGGGACATGAGTACAAGATAATGTACTGAATATATTAAGGCAAGAAATACTATATATGAAGTAACAACTCAAATGAAACTATGCACTGGTGTAAGGATAAGAGACCACCTTTAGTTATAC
>JAOTQJ010018492.1:0-54355 GCA_025642045.1 Solanum sejunctum | reverse complement strand
AACTCTTCCTAAAGCATAGCATCACCATTCCCCTTCTCCGTCCTCTATTGAGTGAACCATATTTGATCCATCGCTTTAAGTTGGAAGGCCACCAACTTTGATTTTTTCTCCCAATTAACCCCCATAATGGAAACACCTTATATACCTTATCAATGAATTCTTAGGGATCCTCATCCACCTTGGACCTATAGAACTCTAGTGGATTCATCCTACTAAAATCCCTCACCCTTTGAGCCCGGAGTATTAGCATGAGGGTATTGGTCCCCTTGGTTGATTTTGTTGGTCATAGCATGAGCCAACATTACAATAGCATCTCAGAATTCTTCTTGGCTTACCCCTTTTTCTTGAGAAGCTTGAGGAGCAGAAGGAGCCAGTTGCTCCTCAGGTGTACAAACTCTTATTTCTCTTGGAATTGGCATGATATATAATAGAAAATAACATTCATTAGGGGAAAATACTTACCTTAATTTCTATAGCATGACATGGATCATGAAGAAGGGAAACATTTCCTAGAATGTCTTATAGTTTGTTACTCATAGTTGTGGTGCACTTCACAAAGATGAACAAGACTCTAATCGATGCGGTGTGTTGGATTCAAAGGACCATTAACAACCAAGTGCTCTAATACCATGTTTGTTGTGACCCAATCCTAGGTCCAAGATGTAACATGGCATATGAGATCTCAAAGGGACCCAAACAAGCCTCTTAGTATATCAATCATATATCCTTGCTCGCGAAAGCAAAGTAAACAAAAACAAGAGATAATATAAAAGGGAGGTTGGACTAAGGGAAGTCTTTGATAGTCATAAATACATAAAGAGTCACGCCTATAGCATAAATACATCATACTATTCCAATAACACCTCTAAACATAAAATAAAGCAAGGGCTATGACACTCTTCAGGGTCAACCTCATAATATCAAATGTTCGACATCAAGAAGTCTTAGAAATAGCAAGAGAAAGTATATAGTGTCCCCAAACTTGAGGACTCACTAAGCTTATTTTCAAAAAATTTCACTAGCCACATAGAGGATGATCAAGAGGAGCTCCTGTCTCTATATGGTGATATCATGTAGGCATATAGTATGCGTTAGTATGTTTGAATATACTAAGTATGTAGGATTCAATTCAACAAGACATAAGTCAATATAGAATAAATTCATTGTATTAGCAAATAGATAACCATAATCACAATATGGCATGCATGATCAATGCTTGAAGTAAAACATACTTGTAAATCATTCAACTTGCGTAGAACTTAATACATATGTGGGAAGAGACCTCAACTGACAAAGAATAAGATCAAGTAAGCTACAATGAGGAATATCGATGATTACCCCTCATTGGTAAAGAGGTGGTCCACTTGCCAAGGTAAACCATACTTTACCTTATGGGAGCCCATCCCATTTTGGAGAAGCAACCCCCCTTACGAGAATCGTCCCTTTTCAGGGTAGATTTCATGATAAAGTTCACTAAGTGGATCCACTACTATAGCAAGGGTATAACATAATCCTATGTTGGCACATGTTTTGAGGAAAGGAGTATGGACCCCTGAAGATAGTCGATGCCAAAATCCAATCCATCAGTGTTAAGTCTAATCCTAGGGAATATTTGAAATAATCATATATTTAGTAACTTGTAATAAACACAAAATCATAACATAAGTATCTCTTAAATATACTTAACCTCTAATGGTGATCCTAACTTGAAACATGAGAATAGATCATAATCATACATGAACCCTAACTTTAACACAAATGGCTCACAAGAGGTAAAATCTTGGAAATAGGGTTTAACTTCATACTTGCATAATCATAGATAATTTCATGAATTCCTAACATACTTGATAGCCCATATTTGTTATGAAGTCACTTGACTTATAAAACATGTAAATAACTTCAGAATTCTTTGACTTGACATTTCATCAAACACCTGGTGTGTGTGTAATGTTTATTCAAAATCATGCAATCCAAGACTGAAATCATGTGAGAAAACTCAATGCAAATCAATCCACCAACATATTACAAAACCCTCATGTAAGATACCTTAAAATCTAACATCAAATCTCATAATAGATCTTAGTTTTATAGCTCAAAACATACATAGTCTCAATAGGCAAAACCTACTCATAGTACAAGTTTAATATAGATAGTTATGTCTAACAAATCAACGTTTCATAAAACCCAAATATAATTTATACTCATATCCATAATAGAAGATACCTATAGATAATACAAGTTGAAAACATGTACTTGTCATAAAAATGGAGGTAGGGCTCCATGGGTGAAAGGACTTAATAGATGAAACCCACATACCTAAATTTAGGGATTCCTTTATGTAGACATGAAAGAGACTTAAAGCTTGAATGGAATTCTTGAGATCCAAAATTAAAATTGAGACACTTGAATTTGGATGAAATATTTGGTTATGTCTTGGAGAGGTTTTTGAGAGGGTCTTGAGTGATATAGAGTCAAAAAATGGCTAAGTATAAGTGTTTTCACACATAATTGGGCATGGGGCTTTGACCCCAAGGCCCTTGGGCCGAAATGAAAAACCAAGGAAAATAATACACTGGTCCGCCTCAAAAAAAATGAATTTTTGCAAATATTTTTTTTGCTAAGGGTCCTCTAAAATCGAGGTTATACTGATTTACCACAAAATTTTGCCCTCTAATTGAGAATATGAAATCGCATTTTTGATATCGAGCAGGATTTTTGAGATATATAAAATTTACAATTATAGATATTCTTGAAGCATATTTTTGGGGCCTTTTTGGGGCTTTTGAAAGACAATGCAGATTATCATATGAAATCTTGATGTTCCCTCTACACCGAGTGAAAGAGGAGTCTACTTTGTCAAGGTAGAATCGATCCTCACCCTTTAGGCTCTATCTTGGCATGGTGAGAGCCCACCACCTAGATGCCAACCTCTAGGTTCTATCCTTGCACGATGAGTGTCCATCATTAAAGATAAATGGATCCATTAGGACACTTTTAAGGCATATAAACATGAACATCATTCTTATAGTGGCATATAATTATAGGACAATGGGATCTACCAATACCCTTTTAGTTCTAAGTCACATCCCATGTAATGCATAAAGCATGCACATACATAGCTTTTAACATAATTCACACTATACTAAAATTATACTTCCATAGCTTGTAAAATAGTCATCATATTCTTTCATGAAAATATCTCATATCATAGGAATAGTCTATCTACGCAACTTTTCATATAGTATGGGGAGGTTTCTCACCTTCTCATCATCATCATGATGAAATACTAGGGTCTTAATGACCCTTATCATCATAGATCAATATTATCACAACACCATCATTATTATCATTTAAAAGATGATTTTACATACTTGAGATTATAGTCAAGAGAACCATAGTGTTATCATTGGAGACTAGGGCTAAGTATGGATTCATGAAGAATTTTATCAAAATCATACAAATGAATAAAATTCATAAAGAAAACATGTAATTGAAATCAATTTAGATTATTAGCTAAGGAACCCTAATCAATTCATCTAGTCTTAATCATACATTCTTGTAATCATATATCTTCAGTTTGAAAATCACAAAAATCATGTAATTCTTTATAATTTATATATAAATAAGTATAATCAGCATGTAGGAATCATAATCCAAGCAATTGGAATCATAGCGTAAAAGCCCATACAAAATCATTATGAAATTGTGAGAAAAAAGAAATTTTGGATTGGTCTTTAAGGATGAAACTAATTTATGAATAAAACCCTATGTACCTCAAGTGGGAATCCCCTAGACTTGAAGATGAAATTCTCTAAATCCTTAAGCTTAATTTTCAAACCCCTAGCTTCAATGGAGTCCATTTCTTAGTGGTAGAAATATTTGGATTTGGGTCCATCATGTAGAGTAGTGGCGATATTGACAATGATGTCACGCATCGTACTGGGGTAGCCTAGACTAAATGGAGGCCTACAAGTGGAGTATTGTGTTATAAGAAGATACCATATAAACTCAAATTTAAATTATATAGAATGGTTGTTAGACCATCATTGATGTATGGGGTGGAGTGTTAGCCAATCAAAAGTGCACATGTTCAGAAGATGCAGGTCGCAGAGATGAGGATGTTGAAATGAATATTTGGTCATAATAGGAGTGATAATATCAGGAATGATATCATTCGAAAGAAGATAGAGGTGGCCCATGTTGCTGATAAGATGAAGGAAGCGAGACTGGATGATTTGGATATGTGTAGAGAAGGAGTACCAATACTTCTCTTAGGAGGTGTGAGAGGTTGGATTTGGGAGTTACACCAAGAATTAGAGGTAGACCAAAGAAGTATTGGGGGAAGGTGATCAGACAAGATATGGAAAAACTTGATCTCACCGAGGGCATGACCTTAGATAGTAAGAAGTAGAGGCGCGAATTAGAATAACAGGCTAATAAGTTGGTAAGATTAGGTGGATTAGAAGTAGGGTAGCAGGATTATTCATGTTTTATATCCTGTGTTGTCTTTTTCCATCATATTTTTGTTGATGTTATCGTACATAGGCATTATCATGTGTTTTTCATGTTAGTCATCCTTTTTGTTTCCTGTTCTTTTCCTTTCCCTTTTTCTCATATCTAGTTTATTCTACTTATGGGTTTTTAAGATGAGGGTTCCTAGGAAAAAGCCTCTCTACCTCGTGAGGTAGTGGTAAGGTCTGCGTACATTCTACCATCTCAAGACCCCACTTGTGGGATTCCACTAGGTATGAAGTTATTATTGTTGTTGGGAGAGAATTTCAAGAGTGAATGAGACAGAATGAATTAGGAATATAATTTATAGTATTTAGGTCGGTTAAGTTAGTTAGGAGGTCCAAATTACATAGTTTAGGAGTTAAACAAATAGAAATTATTAAAAGTGCCCTTCATTAAACTTTGTCAGAGCCATCCACGAGACCTCATCTACGGGCCTTGGTTAGACCTAAGGCTCATGCCTTCGCTCGCAGAACCTATTCCATAAAAGTTCAACTACTATAATTTATATTTCCTAAACTACAAACATGCAGGACTACCCACCATTCCTTTTTCAGACCGTAAGTCCCTTCATAGGGTGGTTCTAGACTTAGAAATTTTTAAGCTCTTCAGGGCTTACGAGTCGAGGTTCCATATATGGTCCATCTTGTTAATCGTTGAACCACTTCCAGAAACTCAAGAATTTCTATCTTTTTTGGGCTCCATCCACAAGACCTTCCTATAGCCTGTGATCCCTTCCACAATCGTGGATCAGCTCGTATGACCAAGTTAGTCCCAAAATTTCTTAACCTTCAGCTTCCAAACCTAACAACATGTAGGGTGTTACAATATCTCTACCTTGGAATTATTCGTCCTCTAATAAGATACAAAAATACGCTTGAATAGAGTAGAAACATAGTCATATCATATATAATATATGCAAGGATGCAACTTAATTATCATTTTTACAAAATCATCAAATTGATGCATCAAATATCATTGAAAAATAGTTTCATTATCATGCATACATCCAATGCAAGAAGAGATACATATTCGTGATGACTCTGTAGGAATGGATTGTATAAGATACCTTACATTTGAACAAAAAGATAGAGGTAAGGATAGCACTTCATCATAGCTACCTCGGCTTCCCAAGTAGCACTCTCAACTTGTTGGTTTCTCCATAATACTTTGATAGATGCAACCTCTTTATTGCTCAACCTCTTTACTTGCCTTTCAAAAATCTCAATTAGTACCTCTTCATAAGTTAAATCCTCCTCAATAGTCATATCCTTTAAGGGAATAATAGAATTAGTATCACCTGTGCATTTCTTTAGCATATATACATGAAACACCGGATGAACCATAGCTAACTCCATAGGCAAATCTATTTCATAGGCTACTTTCCTAGTTCTCTTCACTAGCTCATAAGGTCCCAAATATCTAGGACTCAATTTGCCTTTCTTACGAAAAAGCATTACTCCTTCAATTGGTGAAACCTTCAAATACACCCAATCACCTTTATCAAACTCTAGTTCTCTTTTCCTAACATCAGCATATAACTTTTAATGATTTTGGGAAGCCTTAAGCTTTACCTTAGGACTTTTGCTTTCTCTATAGTGTCAAGTACCAAATCTAATCCAATCTAATTAAGGACACCTCTCCCACTTTAAACATCCCATCGATAACCTACACTATTTACCATATCAAGCTTCAAATGGAGCCATCTTGATACTTGAGTGAAAGCTATTGTAATAAGAAAATTCAATGAGAGTTAAGTGATCATTTGAACTTCCCTTGAAATAAAGTACAGAAGCCCTCAACATATCTTCTAATATTTTTATCATCCATTTTGATTGGCCATCCATTTGAGGATAAAATGTAGTACTTAGCTTCACCTTTGTACCAAGTTCCTTTTGGAATGAATTTAAAAAAGGAAAATTAAATTGAGCATCTCTATATAATATAATAGACTATGGTACCCCCATCCAATCTCACCAATTCTTGAATGTAGAACTTAGCATAATCTTCAGCACCATAAGAAGTCTTCACCGGCAAAAAATGGGTTATTTTTGTCATTCTATCCATAACCACCCATATTGAGTGAAATTGTTTTCCAATCCTTGGAAAACTTGTAATGAAATCTATATTCACTTCCTCATATTTCCAAGTAGGTATCTTAATATCTTGGGTCAGACCACCTGATTTTGGTGTTTCACCTTCACTTGTTGACAATTTACACACCCCATCACACACTTTGCTATGTCTTTCTTCATGTCACTCCACCAATATACTTGTCTCAAGTCTCTGTATATTTTGGTGGATCCCAGATAAATAGAATACTTAGAATTATGAGCTTCATCAAGTATCGTGTCCCTTAGACCATCCACATTGAACACATATAACCACCCTTGGTAACATAGTACTCTGGCTACCCCTTGCCAAAAGACCTCTACCTTTTTGTCTTATCCACCACCAACTTCTTTAATTCAATCAATGTAGGATCCATGTCTTGGTTTGCTTTCACCTCCTCTATTAAGGATGATTCTGCCCCATTTTGTGCCAGTACACTACCATCATTCAAACCATTCAACATCACACCTAAATGAGACAAACTATGCACTTCTTAAGCCAACTCTTTCTTTACATTCCCAACATGTGCAATGCTATCCATAGACACTCTACTCAAAGTATCGGCCATAACATTAGCCTTGCTAGGGTGGTATATCACACTCCTATCATAATCCTTTAATAGTTCCAACCACCTTCACTGCCTTAGGTTCAAATCCCTTTGCCTAAACATATATTCCAAACACATGTGGTCAGTGAACATATCAACATGTACCCCATAAAGATAATATCACCAAATCTTTAATGGAAAACACAATGGCCAATAATTCAAGATCATGAGTTGGACAATTCCTTTTCGAAAATCCAATTGCCTTGGATCATATGCAATGACCTTTCCATGTTGTATCAGGACACAAACCAAGCCTGTATGTGAGGCATCATAATACACAACAAAATCATTCGGACCTTTGGGTAATGTCAACATTTGGAAACTCTTTTCATATTCATCGACTATTGGAATTTTGCCTTCTTTTGAGTCAACATAGTAAAAGGAGAGGTAATTGAGGAAAATCTTTCAATGAATCTTCTATAATATCTAGCCAAACCCAACAAGCTCTTAATATCGAATGGAGATAATGGTCTAGGTCAATTTTTTACCGCCTCTATCTTCTTTGGATGCACTCTAATTCCATCATCTAAAATAAGGTGACCAAGAAAAGTTATCTCTCTTAGCCAAAACTCACACTTTTCAAACATGGCAAAAAGTTGTCTATCTCTCAATATTTGAAACATAATTCTCAAATGGTTTTTATAATCCTTTACATCATGTAAGTAAACCAATATGTCATCTATGAACACAACCATAAACATATCCAAATATGGTTTGAAGCTTCTATTCATCAAATCCATGAATGTGGTGGGGGAACGTTTTAGTCCAAATTACATTGCAAAGAATTCAAAGTGAACATACTAAGTTCTAAACACCATTTTAGGAATGTCATCTTTCTTTATCCTCAATTAGTATTATCCAAACTAGAGATCAATCTTAGAGAAATACCTTGCACCTTGTAGTTGATCAAATAGGTCATCGATCCTTGAAAGTGGATACTTATTTTTAGTGATTGTGTTAATCCACACACATTTGAAGTTAGTCATCCTTCTTTCTTATGAACAATACGAGAGCACCCAATGGTAGCACACTCAGCCTTGGACCCAATACTAAGCAAGTCCTTTAATTGCTCCTTCAATGTTTTCAACTCTGTCGAGGCTATTTGATATGGAAGTATATAAATAGGCTAGGGATTCGACAAGAGATTGATATTAATATCAATTTCCCTTATAAGAAGCATACCAGGCAAATCATCGGGGAAGACATCGAGAAACTATTTAACTATAGGAATAGAATCAACAATAGGAACCTTAGACTCAACATCCATGACACCGGACAACATGATATAGGCAATGTTTGAAAATCATTGTTATAGATTTCATATAAAAAACAAACTTTCCCTTAAACACCACATTTGTTCCCCTCCATTCTAGGATAGGATCATTAGGAACTTGGAATGAGACCTTATGGGTCCTATAAGCACTAGAAGCATAGCATGCTTACAATCTATCTATATCAAGAATAACATCAAAATCGATCACATCAAGCTCAACTAGATCACATGGGAAGATTTATGCAAGACCAACATGGGACAATTTCTATAGACTTTCTTAGCTAACATTGACTCACCAATTGGAGTATCGACTAAGTAAGGCTCTAATAAGACTTTCAAAGATACATCAAACTTTATAGCAAGGTAAGGAGTAACAGAAGACATATTAGCCCCAGTGTTAAGCAAAGAATACACATCATGACTAAATGAACTGAAGATACTGGTAATGACATAGGGAGACTCGTCAACCTCTTACATAGCATGCAATCTATAGAATCGATTACCACATGGTCCACCACTTTGAGCTTGGGTACCTTGTTGCACTTGATCCTTTTGAACCATTTATCCTTGTAGATGCCCTTCTTTAACTTATTAGCAATATTAGGACACTCAACGATCTTATGCCCCATCTTTCCACAATCAAAGCATTCACCAGAACCTCTCAATCATTCACCAACATGATTCTCCTCATACTTAGGACACCTAGGAGGGTAGCACCACCCATCAAAACCTCACCTTAAACATTAGGGTTAGACCCCCGTTCTTTGTCAACCTTTGAGGTGCACCATTATACGATCGTTGGACTTATTGGAAATGAAAACCACCAAATTTACCATAAGAAAATCCATCGTCATATCGAGCCCTCTTGGACTCCTTTGTCTTCATGTTTTGAAGTTTCTCACTCTCTAATTATTCAGCATATGTCATGAGCCTAGATGTATCTATTTCTTTAATAACCATCATGGCTTTATGCTCCATCTTCACTAAGTTCGCGAGCACTGTAACAACCTGACCTAGGATCCCAATCATCACATAGCAAACAAGATGCCTGAAGGCACCCCATCTGATCCATCTTAAATATGTCAAGCATTCACAAGCATAAAATATAAAGAAATATGGAAATAATATGGGGTGGGGTCTATGGGTAATTTATGACAATGAAGCAATATTAAAAAATATTTATGAAAACATATTTTGTCTCAACATCATACAATCTAACTATAGATGGATGGATCGATCGATGATCGACCTCCATCAAATAGAAAAGATTTTAACATTTAACATATAGAAGTAAAAGCCTCAGAAAATCAACATATACATCAACTTAAAAGAAAATACAAGCTAGAATAGAAAATAGTAGAGACCAGAACTAAGGGCTAACCATAAAGTTACTTGTCTTGAACGTCTGAAAACTAGCCAAGAGCCAATGAAGGAGCACTTGTCCCTACATAGTTCAATCATGCAGGGAAAATATGTGTTAGTACTTTTGGAATGTACTAAGTATGTGAGATGAAATGCAAACATGAAATTGTAATGCCGTCTTTCATAAGTAAATACAAACATGTATGGGATGATAAATGGAACTTTAAATATGCGCTTAAGTATGCATAAGGAATATCACATCAAGATGAGTAAAACTCATGCACATAAAGGATACATGTGATAGAATCATATCATAGAATCATAAACTTGTGGAAGTAGAGCTTAACCAACATATATGATTATGTGAGCTACCGTATGGAATTCAACACAACCCCCTATATTGGCATGGGGAGACCAGTTTTCAGGTGGAACTCCATGACTTAGCATGAATATTTATATGGTATAAATGGCTTATGTGGATCTACTAGCCTAGCCTACAAGGGCTCATATTATTGCACATAGTTAATGAGACAAAGGGTTGCTGCTATGGTTCCCTTACCTAACCCCACCTCAATGTCACAATTGGTGATAAGTCATTCCATGAAATCCTTAAAAACATAAACTTAGTCAATTTATGACACTAATAATCATAAGTAGCAACCTTACGAGTAGCTTGAACTTAAGGAACCACCAAGTGAGTAATGTCCTTTCATCCTTCATTAGGGCATTTGTCAACAAGCTTATATCTTTGATAAATTATAACTTTAAAACCTTTCTTTAGTTCCATAATCTTTATCATAAAACATGAAAAACTTGACTTGAAACTAGGTGGGCTATGACTTTGAGTTGGAACAATCATGAATCACAAAATCATGAATAATCATGGAAAATGTGTTTCTTTAAAACATGGTAAAACAACCCACATTTTATTACTTTAACCCATATTATTAGGGTCATCATCATTAACTTAAATACATGTAAATGCTTAGTGAAACATCATAGGATATCATTAAGATCATTTAATAACAAGAAATATCATGAAGAAGAATCTTGAAGCTTTTGAGAAGAACTTAAAAACCTTTGTCTTGCCTTGACCTTCCTAGAGAAAGTATTTTACCTTAGAAATTTTAGGAATGAGAGAATGAAAGAATGAATAAGGTCCTTTGGGATATAAGGTCTAATTTAGGGCCCTTAAAATCCCAAAAAAGACATAATATAGGATTAAGAAAAGCAAAAATAACAAAACTACCCTTCATTAAAACTGTTGAATGGGATTACAAAACTCCGATTATAGGTCATGGTTTAAACCATGAACCATAGTCTTGTACATCCTACTATCCTTTTCAAACATTCAAAAACTATTTGTTGACCCAAACCACGAAACCCTTTTCTATAGGCCATACTTTGATTTACGAATTATGATTGGACTCATAGAGTCCATTCATACTTAGCCAATTTCTCACTTTTCTGGACCTTATCTACGAAAGGTATCTACCCACCGTGGAATGTTCTATGGACCATGTTGTTAATCATAGGTCACTTTCTAGAAACTACAAATTTCCTTCATGTTTGGCACCATCACCTATGACCCTGTCTAGGAGCCATCAATATTCCTACGAGTCGTAAGTTAGCTTCGTGGAATGACCATATGTCAATTTCTACCCATATTTTGCTACACTCTTAAGATAAAATAAGGGTTTTTACAACTATACTTGGAGAATTTTGTAAACTTGAGGGCATATTCCTTCACATTCATACTACCTTGCCTCAAGTTCATGAAGTCCATTACTTTGGCTTTGATTAATTCAAGAGAGAAAAGACAATCAAGGAAGGTGTCCTTAAGGATCTCCTAATCAATAGCCTATTATTTAACTCTCTTCAATTTTCATTGTGTGAACCAAACTTGCGAAACTCCCTTAAGTTTATAAGCCACCAACTCATCCTTCTCTTTGTAATAGATCCCCATAATCTCCACCACCTTGTAAACTTCATCAATGAACTCTTATGGATCCTCATCCACCTTGGAACCATGGAACTTTAGGGGATTCATTCTCACAAAGTCTATTATCATTGAGGTCAGAGTAAGAGTCTTTGGGGAAGCAATGGCATGAGCAGCATAATAATAGAGGCCCTCAACTCATCATTGGAGACTTAGTCTGCTTGAGGGACTTGAGGAACATGATGAGCCAAAGGAACTTTTTCCTCATTAGTATTACTTCCCCAAGCAATAGAGCACATCATGGATCCATTTTTGAAAAAATTCCAACGGGCAAGCATTAGGATACAAAGTTTTGAAAGAATGACATAGATCTCAAAAGAAATAAGGTTTTCCTAAATGCCTCATAGCTTCTCACTCATAATGAGTGTGGCATAGTTCACACTAATGAATAAGACTCTACTAGACATGGCATGTCGGACTCTCTAGGATGGTTTCAAACCTTGTGCTCGCATACCACTTTTGTCATGATGCAAACCTGGGGCCTAGCCATGACTTGGCAACTGTGACACTCGAAGGCATCCAATCTGAGCCTCGTGTTCATATCATAAGCATTCATAAGGTAAACTATTCATAATTGTAGCACCCCACATCTTACAATACTAGTACAATGCAAATGAAACATGATATGGTTTGGTCAAATTAGCACCGATTTTAAAAGTGCTCGAATTTCATGTTATACGGGGATACATGCATCTAATGCTTAAGAGGGTCGAGTGTATACATGTTTTATGTAAAATTGAGGAGATCATGGCCTTAAATGAAGTAAGAGAATTGAGGTGCTTGTAGGACTTAAGAAGCTAGCAGGTGAGTCACCTACTTGCTTAGCTTCAATTGCTAGCTAAACGGAGACGAGGCCCAACGTCGAATTTGTTCAAGTCTGATTATGAATAAAGTCCGTGTTAAGGGCGTAATTTGGGCCCATGTTTTAGCATCACACATGGACTATATTTTAAGCACAAGAAGGATATTAAAAGAGCCCAAAGATATGACAATTCATTTGATAATTTGGGCTAAAACTAAGAGAAAGAGGAAACAATGGGTAGCCAAGGCCCAACCAATTTGAACCCAATTAGGCCCAAGAGAAAGGGCAAAGCTTCTACATCACCATCTTAATAATATAAGGCTTAATCCACCCAATAAAGTCGTCCAAAATCCCCTTTCAAAGGGCTTACATATAGCACCTTTAAGTCATTCTTGGACCTGAAAAAATTTCAGCTTTCACAAACTTTCTCTCTACACTTTCTTAACTTAGCAAAGCAGCCACAAGGAGACTTTTAGGGTTGTTTGAGAAGCCCTACACCTTTAATATGGTGTTAATTATGTTTACATATGTATTTGGTATGGTTTCCTTATGAAAAACAAGAAGTATATGCTAGTATATTTGCGCTGGAAATTTGGATAGCATTTGTCCTGAGGATTGTTGTGAATTTTCTTGTTATTCAAGAGGATTTTCTCTTCTTGGCTGGATGAATTATGAAGTAATACTTATGTTTTTAATAATATATAGTCTATTAGTAATGTAGCTAAGCTTCTGCACCATTTTAACTGTCCACAACAGTAAGTTCTTATGTGATATCATAATTGTGCTCGTAATTGGAACTTGTGGGCTGATTGATTTAGGACTATGGTCTCACATCCTACACCTATTTTAAGGACTGTTTTTGAACTATATTAGGACTATTTGTATGTATAAATGTTTTGGGAATAGTTTGTTTGAAGTTGGTAAAGGTTTGGAATCGTTAATGTTGTAATGTAGAAAAGGGACGTAACGTCATACAACCTATTTATATGTTGCATAGAATTGTTATGTTCTGTGCTTTGTGGACTATTGTAAGGCTGTTATACACTAAAACAGGCTGCATATGATGTGTATATGATAATGTGTATTAGAAAATATGATTAGGGGCAAAAAATTTGAAAGAATATGCTTGGGTTCATAATTATCCGCTTGCTGCCCGTATGTGTTTTCATTATGAGATTGGGCTGCCAAGATGTATTTATTGGCTGCAAATGCTAGTTTTATTACCTATTATGCTATAGATAAATATTTATAGTAAGGTAAGTTTATCTTGAGGTAATAGCAAGGTCATACAGCGAGGTATGTAAGGCTACTTGATTTTGTATTATTTGGCATGAAACATAGATCCCTCTTTGGCACATAAAGGCACTTACCAACTCCAATACAACTACTAACCATGTCTACACTCTTTCACATGTTCATATGCTCCTATACATAGTCACCTTCAAATCTGCATACATACTTGGATACCAAGATACACGAGTTCGTTCTACTAAAGTCCATGTGTTATTCTACGTCCTATGCATTTCATTATTTCTATAACTTACTCCTTTCATTGTGGTGTTGTCTTTTGTGATTGTTTGTATGTCATATGCTATATCTACAGTCCTATAGCTCCAATATTACAACCACCGAAAGAATCATATCAAGGGTAATTGAAAGATAAAGTAAAGTATGTTGCTTATTGATGTATGGTAGCCCGAGGGTGAAAGAATCACCTAGCCAGGGACGATCCTATCACAGAGGGTAGCTTGAGGGGTTAAGGAAAAGCCTATCTAGGGCCGATCCCGATACAATTTTATCACTGATCAGCTGGTTATTTGTATTACATGTTGTACACAGATTATACACAGTAAAGTAAAGTAATAAAAAGAATATAAAGTACATGATTCCACACTACAACTAAAGGTAGTCTCTTATCCTATACTAGTGCATAGTTTCATTTGAGTTGTTACTTCGTATACAGTATTTCCTTCCTTACATATTCAGTACACTATCTCGTACTGACATCCTTTGTGGGGGACCTGTATTTGACGCAACAGTTATAGATGCTAGTAGATCTCCCCAGTATGAGTATAGGATATCCAGCTGTTGTTACCAAGCTCCAGGTTGCTTTGGAGCCTTGTGTCAAGCTTATATTTTTGTATTAAATAGTTAGTCGAAGTGGGGCCTGTCACGACCTTTATCAAATATTTTTCTTTATCTAGAGGCTTTGTAAACTATGTAAATTAAAGTGTAGTCACGTCTTGTAGTTTAACTACCATGGCCCCAACAACCTAGTCATATGTATTTCTTTTTGGCTTGTTATCACTATTTATTTTCTTAAGGGCATATCAAATGTATAAACACCTTATAATATGTATAGAAAGCTCATAGATATAGGTTGGTTCTCCCAGGCCTTACCGGCAATGGGTGCTCTAATGAGACTTTGGGCGTAACAGAAGTGGTATCAGAGCGAGTCATCCTAGGGAGTTTACAAAGCCGTGTCTATGTAGACTCTTGTTTATCAATGTGTTATGCACCACATTTATAAGAAGCAGTCTATGTAGCATTTAGGAGTTGTTACTTTCTTTTCATTCTTTAGATCATGCCATAAAGCCAAGTGTAATAGGTGCATCATCTCTAACTCCTAAATTGTTTTGTACAGCAAATATGCTAGAAACTAAACAAAGCAAAGGTAAAGGGAAGGGAGTAGAAGTGGTGGTTGGTATACCAAGTCAGGTGAGACAATGAAATAAGGTTTAAGAAGAGTCTCTGCCACAGACATCTCCAACTCTTCCAGCTCCTGATGAACTTGAAAGTAGTGAAATTCCCCCGAATCACCTATTGATGCTACCATGAAAGATTTGAGAAATATAGTCCAACTATTGACCCTTTACAATAGTTGGCCAAGGTCGAAGACTGAAAGGTCCTATTATAGGTACAGGTGGTGCGAATAGGGCAGCTAGTACGAGGATACGTGATTTCCTTAATTTGGACCCTCGATCTTTCATTGGCTCAGATCCTAATAAAGATCCCCAGGACTTTATTGATCAGATTCAGCGCACTTTAGATATTATGCATATGAGTGGTATAGAAGCTGTTGAGTTAACGACATATAGGTTGAAGGGTGTGTTTATATTGTGGTATGAAGCTTGGAAGCAATCTAAGGGTATAGATGTACACCCAACTACCTGGAAGGAGTTCAAAGAGGCATTTCTTGACCATTACTTGCCATTAGAGATTTGAGAGACCCATGTAGATCAGTTCCTGAATCTCCACCAAGGGAATATGAGCGTGTGAAAGTATAGTATTAAATTTAATTCCCTAGCAAGGTATGCTCCTAATGTAGTTGCTACTATGGCAGATAGAGTTTATCGACATATAAATAGGTTGGATGCGTATCTGGTCAGAGACTGTACCATTGCTTTCTTGAACAAAGACACGAATATAGTGAGAATGTAGGCTTTTGCACAGAAATTGGAGGATTAGAGGCAAAGGAGAAGGACACAAGAGTTGGAAAGGGGGCGGGCTAAAAGGGATAGATCTACAAGGCAGTTTACACTGTCCTAAGGTAAGCTTAGGCCTTGGTTTTCTAATAGACCGCCTAAGCCATTATCCTCCTACTCTGCAGCCAGTGCTCCACCACAAATTCAAGGGTCTAGATGCAATCAGTTTAGTCAACGAGGTGAGGGACAAGGACCATGAATAATTGGATATTCAGAAGGTCAGCAAATGACCCCTAGGCAACCTTGTAAATAGTATGGAAGAAGTCATTTAGTTATATCTCATGTTGGGACAGACTCTTGTTATTAGTATGGTGTGCCAGGGCATATGATAAAAGATTTCCTGATGAGGCGTATAGATGATATAGCATAATCTATTGGGTCAGTTTTTTCATCAGTATTGTCAGTTTCTCCATTAGGTAGGGGTCAATAAGCACCTATAGGTCGTGGTAGAGGTATAAGAGGGGCAGCTAGCTCTAGCGCTGTCCAGAATTGCACTTATGCTCTGGGGAGTTGGCAAAATTTAGAAGCTTTACTTGATATGGTCACAGGTATATTGTCCATCTTTTCACATAATGTATATACATTAACTGACCCTAGTTCTACACTATCATACATTACTCCACTAGTTGTTGGGAAGCTTAAGAGAACACCTAAATTATTGAACCAACCATTTTAAGTTTCCACACCAACCGGTGAATCTATTATGGCTGGAAGGATTTATTATGACTGTGTAATAATTGTTTGTGTCCACGACACATTTGCTAACCTTATTGAGCTAGAAATGTTGGAATTTGATTTTATAATGGGTATGGATTGGTTAGCTTCTTGCTATGCCACCGTAGATTGCCGAACTAAGAAAGTGTACTTCTACTTTCCAAATAAGGTAGTTCTTGAATGCGAAAGCAATGTTGGTACACCAAAGGGGAAGTTTATCTCTTATTTTAAGGCCAAAAAGATGATATTCAAGGGGTATATATGTCATTTAGTTAGAGTAAGGGATATGGAGGCAGAATCACTAACTCTTCAATCAGTTCCAGTAGTGAATGAATTAATGTTGTGCTCCCTGAAGAACTCCCAGGCTTACCTCAAGAATGAGAAATAGATTTTGGTATTGACTTACTTCCAGGCACTCAACCCATTTCCATCCCTCTATATAGAATGGCCCAGGCAGAGTTATTTGAATTAAAAGAGCAGTTAAACTTCTTATTAGAGAAGGATTTAATAAGACCTAGTGTGTCCTCTTAGGGTGCACCAGTGTTATTTGTATGCAAAAAGGATGGCACCTTGAAAATGTGTATCGACTATCGACAATTGAATAGGGTGACAGTTAAGAATAAATACTCTCACCCCATGATTGACAATTTATTTTATCAGTTACAGGGTGACAAATTCTTTTCAAAAATTGATTTGAGATCAGGGTATCACCTTGTGAGGGTGAAGGAAGAATATATACCCAAGACAACTTTTAGAATATGCTATGGTCACTTTGAATTTATTGTTATGTCATTTGGGCTAATGAATGCACCAACAATTTTTATGGATCTGATGAACAGGGTGTTTAGGCCATTCTTGGATGTATTCGTGATAGTATTTATAAATGGCATTTTGGTATATTCAAGATCAGAAGAGGAACACGCAAATCACTTATGACAGGTGCTACAGGTTCTTCGTGATGGATAGTTGTATGCCAAATTTTCTAAATGTGAATTTTAGCTAAAATTAGTGCGATTCTTGGGTGATATTGTGTTGTATGAGGGAATAAGGGTTGATTCACAAAAGATAAAGGCAGTGAAAGATTGGCCAAGACTAACAACACCCACGGAAGTTCGAAGCTTCCTAGGTTTGGCAAGTTATTACAAGAGGTTTGTTGAAGGTTTTTCTTCTATTTTTGCACCTCTAACAAAGTTTACACATAAGGCAACTAAATTCTAATGGAATGATACATGTCAAAGGAGCTTCAAGGAGCTAAAAAATAAGCTAACACCTACACCTGTTCTAGTACTTCCAAAAAGCACTGAGGGGTATGCAGTGTATTGCGATGCTTTAAGAGTTGGCTTAGGGTGTGTACTGACACAGCATGATAGGGTAATTACTTATACATCTCGACAACTATGACCATATGAGGAAAACCATCCAACTCATGATCTTGAGCTAGCAGCGGTTGTATTTGCTCTAAAAATATGGCACTACTATTTTTATGGGGTTCACGTTGACATATATACTGATCATAAGAGCCTACAATACATCTAAGCAAAAAGACCTAAATTTAAGACAGCGGAGGTGGCTAGAGCTAATAAAGGATTATGACGTTGATATACTATACCATCTGGGGAAGCAAATGTGGTAGCTGATGCTCTAAGTCATTAGGCAATCATGAATACTGGTGATCAAGCTATGATAAGTCAAGGAGTGGCAAGGATCTACGTCAGCCAGCTAGTTTGAGAGTTAGTCGTCTTGAAACTCCAAAGGAAAGGGTTATTGTACATAATGCAATAACGTCTTCATTAGTAATAGATGTGAAAGAAAAACAGTTCGAGGATCTTATTCTATGATAGCTTAAGGAAAGAGTGAGTCAGGGTATGATAAAGGGCTTTGACCTTACACAAGATGGAGTACTTTACTGCTAAAATAGATTATGTGTGCCTGATATTAATGGATTAAGACAAAGAATAATGGAAGAAGCCCATCATTCCCGATATTCCATCCATCCAGGATCAACTAAGATATATCATGACCTAAAGGGAATGTTTTGGTGTGGAGGCATGAAGAAGGACCTTGCAGAATTTGTGGTTCAATGTCTAAATTGCCAACAGGTAAAAGTAGAACACCAAAAACTAGGAGGTTATATGAAATGCGTAGAGCTTCCAACATGGAAGTGGGATATGATCAATATGGATTTTGTTACCGGTTTGCCTTGCTCATTAAGAAGTTTGACTCCATATGGGTAATAGTTTACAAACTCACAAAGTCAGCACAGTTCTTGCTAGTTAGGAGTGATTATATAGTTGAAGAGTATGCCAAGCTATACCTTAAAGAGATAGCTAGGCTACATGGAGTTCAGTCTCCATTATATCTGATCGAGGAGCTCAATTCACTGCAAAGTTTTGGAAGTTCTTCCAAGGGTGTTTAGGGACACAAGTGAATTTGAGTACAGTACTCCACCCTCAAATAGATTGTCAAGCAGAACGCACCATTCAGACACTTGAAGATATGTTGCGAGCTAGTGTATTGGATTTTAAAGTTAGTTGGGTAAACAATTTGCCACTCATTGAATTTGCTTATAATAATAGCTACCACGCGAGTATCAAGATGGCACCTTAGGAAGCTTTGTATGGGAGGAAATATAGGTCGCCAATTGGATGATTTGAAGTAGGTGAAAGCCCCTTGCTTGGGACAGATCTAGTACAACAAGCCATGGAAAAAGTTAAGGTAATATAGTAGTGGCTAAAAACAGCCCAAAGTCATCACAAATCGTACGCGGATGCTAGAAGGAGAGGACTGGAATTCTCAGTAAGGGATTAGGTTTTTTAATAGTGTCTCTAATGAAAGGGGTTATGAGATTTGGTAAGAAAGGAAAACTGAGCCCACGTTACATAGGGTCATATCAGATTATTAGGAGGTTTGGGCAGGTCACATATGAACTAGAGCAATCCTAAGAGCTTTCAAAGGTTCATCCAGTTTTTCATGTCTCAATGCTTCAAAAATGCATAGGTGACCCATCTCCTATCACTCCTATTGAGGATGTACAGGTTACAAAAGATCTCACCTATGAAGAGGTACTTGTTGCTATTCTAGATCATCAAGTTAAGAAGCTAAGGAATAAAGAAATAGCTTCAGTAAGAGTACTTTGGAGAAACCAACAAGCAGAAGAAATAACATGGGAGGCCGAGGACGCGATGAAATCAAAATACCCTTACTTATTTGAAGCTAAAGAGGAAGTCCAACATGTAGAATTGGAACACTAATAGGTATGTGTGATTGAATACTTAATGTGTTGTCAAAAGTTTATGTAAGTAAAGATATAAACTTGATTAAGCTATCCAATTGCACTAACATTCGAGGACGAATGTTCCTAAGCGAGGGAGGATGTAACACCCCACATCTTAAAATACTAGTACAATCCAAATGAAACATGATATTGTTTGGTCAAATTAGTGCCCATTTTTAAAAGTGCTCAAATTTCATGTTATAGGGGGATATGTGCGTCTAATGCTTAAGAGGGTCAAGTGTATACATGTTTTGTGTCAAATTAAGGAGATCATGGCCTTAAATGAAGTAAGAGAATTGAGGGGCTTGTAGATCTTAAGAAGCTAGCAGGTGTGTCACCTACTTGCTTAGCTTAAATTGCTAGCCAAACGAAGACGAGGCCCGACGTCGAATTTGTTCAAGTCTGATTATGAATAAAGTTGTGCTAAGGGTATAACTTTGGCCCATGTTTTATCATGACAGATGGACTGTATTTTCAGCCCAAGATCCTAAAGACATCACAATTACTTTGATAATTTGGGCTAAAACTAACTAAGAGAAAGTGGGAAAAATGGGAAGCTAAGGCCCAACCAATTTAAACCTAATTAGGTTCAAGTGAAAAGGCCAAGCTGCTGCATCACCACCTTTATAATATAAGGCTTAAATCACACAAGAAATTCAGCCAAAATCCCCTTTAAAATTGCTTACATATAGCACTTTTAAGTCATTCTTAGACTTGGAAACATTTCAGCTTTCAAAAACCTTCTCTCTACACTTTCTTAACCTAGCAAATCAGCCACACGGGGACTTATAGGGTTCTTGGAGAAGCCCTACACCTTTAAGGTAGTGGTAAGTAAGTTTACATATATTTTTAGTATGGTTATCGTATGAAAAACAAGAAGTATATGCTAGTACGTTTGTGCTGGAAATTTGGATAGCATGTGTCCTATGGATTATTGTGAGCTTTTCTTGTTACTTAAGAGGATTTTCTCTTCTTGTTGGCTGAATTATGAAGTAAGACTTATGTTTTTAACAAGTTATAGTTTGTTAGTGAAGTAGATAAGCTGCTACACCATTTTTTACTGTCCGTGTAAGTTCTTGTGTGATATCATAATTGTGCTCATAATTGGAACTTGTGGGCTGATTGTTTGAGGACTATGGTCTCATGTCTTCCACCTATTTTGAGGACAGTTTCTATACTGTTTTAGAATTGTTTGATGTAAAAATGTTGTGGGAACAGTTTGGTTGAAGTTGGTAAAGGTTTGGAATCATCAACGTCGTAATGTAGCAAAGGGACGTAACTTTATGCCGCCTATTTGTATGTTGCATAGAATTGTTGTGTCCTGTGCTTTATTGTACTATATAAGGCTATTATAGCACTAAATCAGGCTGCACATGATGTGTATATGATAATGTATATTAGAAAATACGATTAGGGGAGGAAAGGTTGAAAGAATATGCTCGGATTCATAATTATCCGTTTGTTGCCCATATGTGTTTCTTTAAGAGATTGGGCTGCCAAGATGTATTTATTGGCTGATGATGATAGTTCTATAAGATAATATGTTGTAGATAAATATTTGGAGAAAGGAAAGGTTTTCTTGAGGTAATACCGAGGTCGTAAAGTGAGGTATGTAAGGCTACTTGATTTCATATTATTTGGCATGAAACATGGATCCCTCTTTGGAACACAAAGGCACTTACCAACTCCACACAACTATTAACCGTGTCTCCACTCTTTCACATGTTCATATGCTCCCATACATAGTCACCTTCAAATCTACATACATACTTAGATACCAAGATACACGAGTTCGTTCTACTAAAGAAAGTCCGTGTGTTGTTTTACGTCCTATGCATTTGATTATTTGTGTAACTTACTCATTTCATTATGGTGTTGTCTTTTGTGACTGTGTATATGTCATATGCTATATCTACACTCCTTCAGCTCCAATTTTACAACCACCGAAAGAATCATATCAAGGGTAATTGAAATATAAAGTAAAGTATGTTGGTTATTGATGTGTGGTATCCCGAGGGTGAAAGAATCACCTAGCTAGGGACGATCCTATCACAGAGGGTAGCCTAAGGGGTTAAGGAAGAGCCTAACTAGGGCCAATACCGATATAGTTTTATCGCTGATCAGCTTGTTATTTGTATTACATGTTGTGCACAGATTATACATAGTAAAGTAAAGTAATAAAAAGAATATAAAGTACATGATTCCACACTACAACTAAAGGTAGTCTTTTATCCTATACCAGTGCATAGTTTCATTTGAGTTGTTACTTCGTATACAATATTTCTTGCCTTATATATTTAGTACACTATCTCGTACTAACATCCCTTGTGGGGGACCTACATTTCATGCTAAAGGTATAGATGCTAGTAGATCTCCCTAGTAGGAGTACAGGATATCCAGCTTCTGTTACCAAGCTTCAGGTTGCTTCAGACCTTTGTGTCTAGAGCTTACATTTTTGTATTGAACAGTTAGTTGAGGCGAGGCCTACCTGACCCTTATCAGATACTTTCCCTTATCTAGAGGCTTTGTAGACTATGAAAATTAAAGTGTAGTCATGTTCGTACTTTAACCACTGTGGCCCCAACGGCCTGGTCATATGCATTTCCTTTTGGCTTGTTATCACTATTTATTTTCTTAAGGGCATGTTAAATGTAGAAACACCTTATAATATGTATAGAAAGTGCATAGATACAGGTTGGTTCTCCCGGGCCTTACCGGCAACGGGTGTCAGTCCGCCCTAATGGGACTTTGGGCGTGACAATAACATAAGAGAATAAGCAAGCAAATGTATAATAATAGAAATATCATAGTTTACCTTAGGGAAAATTAATCAAATCATATGGTCCAAACATGCCTTTACTTCATAAGATCTTGGCGGGGTCTAGAACATAGATTACTAGCTCACCCTCAAGATGTACATCAAAAAAAGTACTAGAGTTACAATAGAAAAGCATCATAAATGGGCTTCTTCCCGAAGCATAGGAACTCAATAACATGCCTTCAAAATTATAACAACCCCCAGATTAGGAGCCCTGAGTACAAAATTTAGGCATTAAAAATTATTGAGATCATAGATAGGTTTGTCAATAGCATTCCAAGCATGAAGAAATTTGGAGTTTACAGGAAAGATAATCAATGACTTATTAGGTGGCCCATAGAAAGTTATAAGGCCTAAATAAGGTCTCATATAAAGAGGTCAGATAGAAGTTGAGAATTTAGATAGGTATGGAAGGACTCTACGAGTCCAATCATGGCCCATAAAAAATATTATTGTATGTCCTATTTGTCATGGTTCCCAATTTAACAAAGGCCATATTTCAGTATTCTAAGCTTAGCCATCAGATGAAAGGGTCTATGGCCTGTAAAACAATCTACAACTAGTAGATGAGGTCTTGTAGATGGCTTCCAACAGTTTTAATTGAGAGGCAGTTTGGTCATTTTTCTTAATTCTATTCCTATACTATGTTATTTGGGGAATAAAAAAGGGGATTTACATTGGTCATCAATCCCTAGAAACACCTCTCATTCTCCGATTCCTTTAATTCTAAATTCATGAGGCATGAACTCTCAAGAACAAGGCTAGGGTTTGCCAAGTTCCTTCCTCATGACTACAATTCTGATTCTCCCTAGTTTTTCAGGTGTGTGAGTTGATTTATGGTTATCCTTTCACCTATAAAGTTCCTTATTATGCATTTTTACTTTTCTTTAAGTCCCTAAATTCTAATGCATGCTTATAATGATTTTATGGTTCCTATGATACTATATGATATTCCTAAAGTTCAATGACTATTTTGTTAAGTAAATGTATATATATTTTGAAGTGTAATGTTGATTCTAAGATGGGTTTTGATATGATTAAGGTTGGATGATTTTGATTTTCCTTTTAATGAAATTTCTTAAGACTTATGTGATTTATGATTGTTCCATGTATCAAATAAGCCCACCCTATATTTTTCAATGAAAGTTCTTATGAATTATTACTATGAATAGGATATTTGTGAAGAGCTTCAATGTAAAGTTTTCCAAAGATGTGTGTATAGTAATTGTTGCCCTAAAAGATGTTTAAAAAAGACTCTTAAATTTGAGCTACTGTTATTGATTGCTACTTATTATTCTAAGAGTATTTCTTTAAAAGATTTTTGTGGGATGACTTAGCATAGAGAGGACTTGAGATTGGGACTCATCTAGTTAGTTAAGGCATGACCCCTTGAAGCTAAATCTCGTGTTCCTAACTATGTGTCACTAGAGGAGACTTATAAGCTAGGCTAGTGGAACCACATAGGCCGCAAAGTTATGAAAGATACTAAGTTTGGATATCTACCTTGGCAAATAAATTCCCTTTGTCCCAAAAGGAGTACGTTAGATTTTTCCCAATGGAAGGAGTTCATTGGATTCCATATAGTAGCTCACATGGTGTTACTATTAGTTATGGTCTATTCCCATAATTTTATATGATTCCATGATATGCCTTGAATTTGTGTGTTAAATGTGCATTGTCTCATATTGGTCTAAGTTATATTCCTTATGCATGTTTAAGCTTATTTCACGTCTCATTGACCGTATGTATACTTATATGTTATGTTTAATCATGATGATATTATAATTTCATCCATGCATTGTATCCCACAATACTTAGTACATTCAAATATAGTAACGCATATTTGCCTGCATGATTTAACCAAGTAGGGAAAGGTACTCCTCCACTGGCTGGTGGCTAGTATTCGATGTCCAAGACTAGATATAATATTTGTGGTGATCCATTAGTTCGAGACTCCTCTACTCTTTCCTTGTAATTCATATTTAGTTTATTTTGAGATGATGTTTTTGAAATGACCCTATAAAGTGCCCAAAAATATGCCTCAAAAGTGCCTGGATTCGTAATTTCTATATATATCAAAATCTGTGTGTGATATCAAAAATTCGACTTCATATTCTTATTCAGGGGTAAAATTGAGTGGGGAATGGATCTAACCTTGATTTTAGAGCAAATGAATCACAATTTATTTTTCAAGAATGTGATTTCCAATGAGGATTCACGCCCCAGGCGCAACGCACTAAGGGTGCGCCTCAGTGTTAAATTTGCCCAGTTTTTTTATTTTGGTCCAAGGCTTTTGATTCTTGGGCCCAGGCCTCTCAATTCATAAAAATACCTATACCTAACCATATTTTAACTTCATATCATCCAAGGCATTCCCCAATACTCTTTTTTTTAAAATTATTTGAGCTGCAGCAGCCGATTTATTAAATAAAATAAGGATTTTGTTCATTATATGGAACGAGCTGAAACCTATCCCAATCCCTTTATTACAAGAAATGTGTAACTCAACCAACTCTTCACTTTCTTATTTATATCATGCCTTCTACACTTCTTTGATCGATGCATCTAAAAGACCTCTTTGATAGGTCCTTGTTGTTTGTGCTGATCAGAATCTTCAACTCTGGTAAAGAATAGCGACTTCATCATCTTATTGACTTCATCTTCATCAGGTATGTGGATTTTCCTTGATTCAGTCGATTATGCTTTATTTTTCCATATCTTGCTATTTTGTGAGTCAAATCTCTTCTTGCTTCTAGTATCTCGCATAGTTGCTACAGTGATGAGTACCTGAACCTGTGTCCCCGTCTATGGTGGTATTAGCCATGCCAGCGCAAGACAGCAGTATGTCAAGAAGCTAGATCCATACCAGGTCTTTCCTTTTAATTGAGACTATTTTGAGAGCTATTATCATAAACTTGTATTTATGCCTGTAGCTCTCTCTAGTAAAGCCCTTCCCTCTTTATTTAGCTGTTGTTGTATCTATAGACACCTACCTTCTTTATTGGCCTTGTACATATCCATAATGTCTAGATTTGGGCTTTCTCTATGTTTACTGCTTGTTTCTCCTGTTTGGATAGTTCCTGAAATGTATGAAATTGCATTTTCCTCTCTTTCTCAACCGTATGATTAGCATAACTATCCGCTAAATAGTTAGCTTCTATATATATGTGATGGCTTTCTACTTGCATTTCTGTCATGTGTTGTTTGATTTCCTCAACATACTCTCTTATTTACCATGGTATTTTCCAAATCATTGTGATGATTTGTTGTAGTGTATCTGTTTCCACGATAATATTAATAAAGCCCTTAGTCATACAATGTCTTAGGCACCACAACATTGCTAAAGTTTCAGCTTCCATGGTTGTTTGAATTCCTATCTCTTGTGTTTCTGCTTAGATTAGTTCCCCCTTTTGATTCCTAATGGCAAAGGCATAAGAACTTCTACTTGGATTGCCTCTACAAGCCCCATCAGCATTGCATTTTATCTAGTTATTCCTTGGAAACTCCTATTTGATTGAATAATAGTATAATTTAGGCCTATAGGATTCCAAAGTAGTGACCATATCCCTGCAATCATTAGGAATTCCCATCCCTGGTAACCTAGCCCTTACAACATAGCTCAACAATTGTTGACACTAATAGACCAGAGCTTCATAGTTTATGTCCTCGCCATATCTTCTAGCATTCCTTCTTTTCCACAACATCCATAAAATGACCATAGAAACTATACTGAGTATGTGTTGTAGCTTCCCCTTTGCTTGTTTATGCCACCATTTAGTGAGTTGATGTTGTAAGTGGTGGCCCTCAATGGATATGAACATGCACATGTAGCAAAATACCTCCACAATTTTAAGGTTGTGGAGGTTGTTAGAAAAAGGTGTTCCATAGTTTCCTCACTTCCCCCTTCACAACAATAGCATCTTGAGGCCAGATTAATCCTCATTCTCTTAATATTATTATCAGTGGCCACTAATCTTTTACACACCCTCCACTAGAAAAAACATATTTTGAAAGGAACTTCCTTCACCCACATGTAATCCATCAACTAGATCCTCATCCTTCTCCTTTTGATGCATTCATATGTTGACTTAGTAGTGAACTCTCCACTAGCAGTAAGCATACACCATGGGCAATCTGATTTTTCCTCATGTATCTTAGGAATAATATTTGTTGTGATATGAATCACCATTTCCTCTGATAATAAACTCTAACAACCTCTCTATGTCCCATTCCCCATCTGTAATGAACTCTTTCACTTCCATTTGAGATTCATTAGGCTGGTCTTCTAAGAAATATAATGATCCTATTGTAGACTAGTTGTCAAAACAAAAGCTTGTTGTTCCTAATTTAAGTTGCCACCATATGTCATGTTGCACTTCTTCCATGACATCCACCATTTTCTTCCATATGCAAGACCCTCCCCAACTTCCAACTATGGTTGGATGTAACTTTTTTGCAGTATTTATTCAAAACGTGTGTACCCCACATTGACTCCCTTGAGGTCCTAAACTTTCACCAAAGTTTTTAAGTCACTGCTTTTGACACATCATAAAGTTACATAAATCCCAGCCCTCTTCTACTAAAGGATAGCATAATTTTTGCCACTTTAGCCAGTGTTTCTTCCCCTCTCCGCTCCAGTTCTGCTCCAGAAAAATGATGCAAGAATCTTGTGTAATTCCTCTAAGACTTTTTTAGGAGGATTCATTACTGAAAGCAGGTAAATAGGAATAGAACGAAGGACATGGTTAATCAGAATCTGCCTATCCCCAATACTCCCTCAAAGACACAGACAAATATTTCACTCCAAAATTCAAGTGCCAAATCTCATGCAGGTCTGAAGGATTTCACTCAAGCTTCAAGTCTCCATTTCTAATCTTCATCAAGTGATTTTCCAAAGTTAAGGTATATGGGTTTCAACCATTGGGTCCTTTCACCCATGGTGCCCAAGCCCCCTTTTTATATAGATTGCATGTTTCTAAGTTGATTTACTCATGGGTCTTACTTATCATGAATTTTAATATGAGCTATGTTGGAGTTTCATAAAAGTATGATTGTTTAAGCATGTTTTGAGGTATGAATCTATGTTTTATCTTGAGATTCGATGAAGAGTTTTGATGCATATCACATGAGGGTATTATCATGTCTTGGTAGGTTGATTTACATTGACTTTTCTCACATAATATCACTCTTGAATTGCATGATTTCATACTACTTTTGCACACTCACCAAGTGTTTGATAAAATGCATTTCTAAGGATTCTTAAAGTTTTGATAATCTATTGGTTGATTTATGATTCAAGGGACTTCATGATGATTTTGGGCTTTCTAAAATGTGTTTCTTTCATGAAAATATTGATAATGTTGTAGGCCTAGATTCAACCCCTTTTCTCAAAAATTATACCTCTTGTGAGCCTTTAATGTTGATGTTAATGAAAGTGTAATATTGACGATGACCCATTCTTATATTTGAAGTTAGGCACCACCATTTGAGGTCAATGATGTTAAGTGCTACTCATGCCATGTCTCTATATTTATTGCAAGTTATTAAAGTATGATTAGAGTTAGCACCGAGTGGACTAGAGGTGAGTACCTAAGTCCTAGAACTATATGCCACCATAGGTGAAGGGATGAGATGAGAGTCCCCAAATCTGTAAGAGGCCAGTAACCAAAGTATGAGGGCTTGAGGTGAGTACTTGATCTTGGGCTTGAGTGAAGTACCCGAGTCTAGGAACTAGAGACGAGTACCTAGTACACATAAGGGTTAGAAGATCCACTTAGGCAATAGGAGGTTCACAATCTCAATGTAACTTCTCCATTTCTTCCGGTATAGGGTAGACATCGAGATTCCAAGTTGTAGATCACTTGGTCTTATTTTATGTCGATTTAGGTTTCTTTCCACATTTACATATTATGTTCTATGTAAGATGAATGATCAGCAAAACATGATTTACTTAAACATTGATAATAGATGTCATATTGTTATTATGTTATCTATTGATTATTATTATGCATTTTGACATGTTGCCTATCTCTTATGGCATTGCATCCTACATACTTAGTATATTCAAATGTACTAACATATAATCTATGCCGACATGATGTTACTATACAAGAATCAAAGCTCCATTTGTTCGTCATCCTCAAGTTGGTGAGTCCTCAACTCCGAGGATGCACTTCTCTTGATTTATGTTATGTATTGACTCTTCTTATGTCATATACTTTTGTTTATGAGGGTGAGCCTAGTTTCTTGTCTTGGCCCCAGCTAAGTTCCATGTTTAGAGATGTTTTTAGACAAGTCATGTAATGATGCTATGAGCTTTGACTCTCTTGACTCTTTGATGTTTTTATGCTATGAAAGGTTTTCCATAGTCCCTATGCCCTTTTTCTAATCTCTAATTGCTTCTGCGACTAAGGATGTGTAATGATATGTTAAGACACTTATTTGGGGTCTCTTTCGAGTTCCCCATGCATCATGTCATGTCTAAGCCCCAGACTTGGGTCATGAAAAACTTAGTAGAAGAGCACTAGGTTATTAATGGTCTTCTGCATCTGACATATCGTGTTGATTAAAGTCTTATTCATGGTTGTGTTGTGCACTATAACTAGGAATGAGACGTTCTAGGAAATGTTTTCCTTCTTCTTAATCTATGTCATGCTATAAAATTTAAGGTGGTTTTTCCCCTAATGATTATTCTTTCCAATACTAGCTCATGCCTATCCCAAGAGGAAAAAGAGCTTGTACACCCGAAGGATAATCAGCTTACCCCACTCCTCAAGCTCCTCAAGGTGGAGGGGCTACTAAGATTGAGTTCTGAAATGCTATAACCTTGTTAGCCTATGTCATTACTAATCAAATCAATTAAGGGATCCAAGCTGCTCATGCTCCTATTCCAGCCTCTAGGTTGAGGGAACTTACAATAATGAACCCATAGGAGTTCTATGGTTCTAAGATGGATGAGGATCCAAAAGAGTTCATTGATGAGGTGTACAAGGTGTTGTCTATCATGGGGTGAATTCGGATGGAGAAGGTGGAGTTGGCGATTTACCAACTAAAGGAGGTGGCTAAAGTTTGGTTTGTGTAGTGGAAGGTGGAAAGGGAAATTCATAATTCTATTCCTTGGGAGGAGTTTAAGGCGGCATTTCTCAATGGTTCTTTCCTCTTGAGCTTAGGGAGGCCAAAATGATGGAGTTTATGAATTTGAAGTAAAGGTCCATGTGTGTGAAGAAGTATGCCCTCAAGTTCAACCAACTCTCCAAGTATGCTCCTCAATTTGGTTGCCAATTCGACGTCAAGGATGAATAAGAATTTGATTGGTGTATCCAATTTGGTGAATGAGGAGTGTTGTACCGCTATGTTAATAAATCATATGGATTTGTCCGCCTCATGACTTATGCCTAACAACTTGAAGAGGAGAAGCTTAGAAAGAGGAAAAGCAATGGGTCTAAGAGGGCTCGATTTGATGGTAGCTTCCAAGATCAAGAGTCCAATGATGCTCCAAATAAGAGTGGTACAAAGTATAGTGTGGCCAACCCAAAGTATCGAGGTAAAGTTGTTGGTGGGCAAGCTCCTCTTACATGACAACTGTAGAAGGTACCACCTAGGAGATTGCTTAGCCGATTCAGGTGCATGTTTTGGATGTGGTGGAATGGATCATAATATGAGGCATTGTCCATGGTCCCTAAAGATAATAAGGATGGTCATCGACATTCTCAACCTTACCCCTCTAGGGTTCACTAAACTTGGCATAGTACTTTGGGGGTAAGTTAAAGGTTTTGATTTTGATGGATCCGAGTTCCACTATTCCTTGCATTATTTCTTTTGGTTGTTAATGGGCTTCTTATGTGTCCTGAGTTGTTATGTGAACGTTGGTGTCTACCTTTTTACATTTTGTGAGTCTGTTGTTGCTAGAAAGTTCATAGGTATTACTCCGTGTTAGTATTACAATAGGTCTTGCCTTGTGACTTGTTGGATTTGATATGGTGGATTTTGATGCCATACTTGGGATAGATTAGTTGCATGCATATTGTGTCTTCCATCGAGATAGATTCCAACACCCTAATGAACCCTTCCTTGACTGAGGGATTGTAAGGTGGTAATGTAGGGGTAAGTACATTCCTTAACTTAAGGTCTAATTCTAAGGTTTGTATTTGTCATCTTGTAAGAGTTAGGGGTGTTGAATTGAAGCTATTTTTATTGAGTTGTTCTGGTGATAGATGGGTTATTGATGTTCTTTCTGATATTTTGGATTTAGGTAGTGTCTTTTGGTTTGATTTATGCACTGACTATGTTTATATGCCTCATGAATGGGGTCTTTAATCCCTACCTAGTTATGTTTATAGTGACCCTTAGTAATAATATGTTGGTTGTTTCCAAAGGTGAGGGAGAGCCTGTGGATCGTTTGAGGGTGATGCTGTGAATCTTGACAGATATGAGGTTGCTTACTAATTATGAAAAGTAGGAATCTTTGAGGTGACTAGATAGGTCCATCGGTTGGCTAGATTGGGAGTTAGGTTGGAAGAGGTTTGATATGGTGGTGTAATGGTGGCTAATGGTTCTAGATCATTCTTGGTTGATGAGGTAAAGGCAAAGTAAGATCTAGACGTTGCCTTGTTAGAACTGAATACTTTGGTGTAAGGTGGTGAAGTGGAGGTTTTCTCCTGAGGGGGAGATGGTGTCATTAAACACTGAGGTAGGCCATGTAGGCTTATGTTGAAGATTGAGTTCACTTGGGAGTCCCACCCATGTAGGGTGTGGTTTGGTTTGGCAAGAAAGGCAATTGACTTTATGGTTTGTGAGTCTTTATAGAGTTTTAGGAGGATTGGTGAGGTTTAATATGAGTGGGGATTGCCTATGGATATGGATATGTTTCGTCCAGTTCTTCATGCTTCTAAGTTGAAGGGATGTATTGGTGACTCTAGTGCTATGGAACTCTTTGAGGTTACGGGTGTTATGAAGGATAAGTTGGCTTAGGAGAAGACCCCAAGGGAGCATTGGATGGAAGGGAGAAAGTTTGATTGATAAGTATGTGGTGTTCGTGAAGGCCCATTGGAAGAATCATCAAGTTGAGAGTGTCTCTTGGGGATCCATTGTGGGCATGAAGAAGCAATATCCATATCTCTTACATTATATTCAAACTTATGATAACGTGTCAAGTTTCTTTTATGATTACAAGTCTTATGTTTCATCCCTATGTCATTAGCATGCATTTATGTTTATGTTGACAAGTTCATGATGATTTTGATGCTTATATCGGGATTTTGAAAGTGGTGTTTAAGTATATTGTTGCATTCATATTGGGGCTAATTTATTCATAATTACTTTTCTTATTTACATTTCTGTTACATTTGGGGATGAATGTTTCCAAGGGGGAGATATTGAAATAACCCTAAAAAGTGCCCAAAAATATGTCTTGAAAGTGCCCAAATTCATAATTTCCACGTATCTCAAAATCCTTAGGTGATATCAAAAATCTGATTTCATATTCTTATTCAAGAGACAAAATGGAGTGGGCAATGGGTCTATCCCCGATTTTAGAGCAAACGAATCACATTTTCAATTTTCAAAGAATGCGATTTCCAATGAGGATTCACACCCCAGGCGCGACGCGCTAGGGGTGCGCCTTAGTGTTAAATTATCCCAGTTTTTGTATTCCTATCCAAGGCCTTTGGGTCTTAGGCCTAAGCCTCCCCGTGCATAAAAATACCTATACTTAGCCATATTTCACCTTCATATCATAAAAGACATTCCCTAATACTCTCTCAAACACATAGACAAATATTTCACCCCAAAATTCAAGTGTGAAATCTCATCCAGATCTTAAGGATTTGACTCAAGCTTCAAGTCTCCATTTCCAATATTCATCAAGTGATTCTCCAAAGTTAAGATATGTGGGTTTCAACCATTGGCTACTTCATCCACGGTGCCCAAGCTCCCTTATTAAATAAATTGCATGTTTCTAAGTTGATTTACTTATGGGTCTTATTTATCATGAATTTGACTATGAACTATGTTGGAGTTTTGTAAAAGTGTGACTGTTTAAGCATGTTTTGAGCTATGAATCTATGATCTATCTTGAGATTCGATGAAGGTTTTTGATGTACATTATATGAGGGTATTATCAAGTGTTAGTGGGTTGATTTACATTAATTTTTCTCACATGATTTCACTCTTGAATTGCATGATTTTGTATTAGCATTGCACACCCGCCAAACATTTGATAAAATGCCTTTTAAGGATTCTTAAAGTTTTGATGATATATTGGTTGATTTATGATTCAAGGGACTTCACGATGATTTTGGGCTTTTGAAAGATGTGTTTATGTCATGAAAATATTGATGACATTGTAGGTACAGATTCAACCCCTTTTCTATAAAATTATACCTCTTGTGAGCCTTTATTGTTGATGTTAAAGAAAGTGTAATGTTGATGATGACCCATTCTTATGTTTTGAAGTTAGGCTTAGCATTTGAGGTCAATGATGTTAAGAGTGACTCGTGCAATGTGTCTATGTTTATTGCAAGTTGTTAAAGTACGATTATCATATATACTCTGTGGGGATTAGACTTAGCACAGACTGGACTAGAGGTGAGTACCTAAGTCCCAGAACTACGTGCCACCATAGGTGAAGGGATTAAAGGCGAGTCCCCATATCTCTATGAGGCAAGTACCTAAAGTATGAAGGCTTGAGGCGAGTACCCGAGTTCATGCTTGAGGCAAGTACTTGAGTCTAGGAACTAAAGGCAAGTACCCAGTTCACATAAAGCTTAGTGGATCCACTTAGGCATTAAGAGGTTCACCATGGCAAGTAACTTCCCCATTTCTTTTGGTGTAGGGTAGATATCAGGATTTCAAGTTGTAACTCACTTGGTCTTATTTTATATCGGTTGACGTTTCTTCACACATTTACATATTATGCTCTATATAAGATGAATGATTTGCAAACATGATATACTTAAGCATTGATCATACATGTCATATTATTATTATGCCATCTATTGATTATTATTATGAATTTTGACATGTTGCCTGTCTCATGTTGCATTGCATCCTACATAATTAGTACATTTAAACGTGCTAACGCATACTCTATTCCTACATGATGTTACTATATAGGAACTGGAGCTCCATTTGATCATCCTCCTCCTCCATGTGGCTAGTAATATCTACTCAAGCAAGTTGGTGAGTCCTCAGCTCCGAGGATGTATTTCTCTTGATCTATGTTATGTATTGACTATTATTATGACATATGCTTTTGATTATGAGGGTGATCCCAGTTGCTTGTCTTGGTCCCCTCTAAGTTCTATGTTTAGAGTGTTGTTGGACAAGTTATGTAATGATGCTATGAACTTTGACTCTCTTGACTCTTTGATATTTTTATGCTATGAAAGGATTTCCTTAGTCCCTATGCCCCTATTTCTAATCTCTTATTGTTATTTCATTGCTTCCACTACCAAGAATGTATAATAATATGTTAAGAGGTTTGTTAAGGGTCCATTTGGGTTTTCCATCCGCCATGTCACGTATAGGTCCTAAGGTTGGGTCGTGACAGTTTTGTAGCCCTTCTGAGGCATACATTTTTCTATATTGTACTGTATGGATTTCTTTCCATTTGATGGAGACTGTACATTACCAGATCCATCGACTTATGACATAGTCAGTATGCACATGGACACAGTAATGAATGTTGCTGTTTCCACTATTTTAAATATTGCTTCATTGTTTAAAAGCCCATATTCTCCTCTCCCTTATAATTTTAGACTTTTGTTTCTGTTTATTACCCATGAATGCTTGAGATGCTTAGATGGATTGGGTGAGGTGCCTCTAGGTATCTCATTCGTCTTTTGATGACTAGGCCCCTAGATCGAGTCATTACAAACTTGGTGTCAAAGCGTGAGGTTTCAAAATGCTACTCGGATGGCCCTGCATACCTTATAGTGTAGAGTCTTGTTCAAAGGTGTATAGCACTCCACTACCTTGAATGATAGGGTATGAGATGATTTAGCAAAGTCTTCCCTTCTTTCTTATTCAATGTCATGCCTTAGAGTCGCTTTCACGGTGTTGGCCTAAGCCTTGGCTAACCAAACCAATAAGGAAATAGTCGTGCCTACCTAACTGCCTACCTTAGCCACCAAAGTACATGAATTTATGAAAATGAACCTGTCGGTGTTCCATGAGTCAAAGGCAAATAAGGACCCTATAGAGTTTATAGAAGAAGCCTACAAGGTTGTGGCTGTGATAGGTGTAACGTTAGAGGACAAAGGCGAGTTGGTGGCATGCTAACTTAAGGGAGTCTCTAAGATTTTGTATGAGACATAGGCTAATAAGAGAGGTCAAGCAGCGAGTCCCATTGGTTCAAGTGTGTCTTCATAGACCGGTTCTTCCCCATTAAGCTTAGGAGGCAAAGGTCTAAGAATTCATCAACTTAAAGTAAGAGGGTATAAGTGTGAGGGAATAGGCACTCAAGTTCACTAAATTGTCCAAGTATGCTCCTTTCATAGTCACAAATCTAAGGGTTCGTCTGAGCAAATTCATTTTGAGTGTCTCCAAGTTGGTCTACAAAGAATGTAAGAGGGCAATGTTAGACAAGGAGATAGATATTTCTAGCCTAATGACATAAGCTAAACAAATTGAAGAGGAGAAGCTTCGAGAAAGAGAAAAGAAGTCCAAGCGGGCTTGAATAGATGGTAGGAACTATTCTCACCAAAGGAGTGGTGGATAGAAATCTCAAGGTGGCCTAAGGCAAGGATCCACCAACACTCCTCCTTCTAGGAAGGACAAAAGGGTTGCCCTAAGGCCCCAAATCCTACTTGCCACAAGTGTGGAAGACCCCATAAAGAGGAATCCTTAGTTTTGTCCAATGCTTGCTTTACTAGAAAGCCCAATCACTATGCCAAGGATAGTAGGAGTGGAGGCACAAGGCCCAAAAGCCAGAGGTTTCAAGCTCATGGTGCTCCGATGGCCAACTGGATCTATGCCTTTTATAATCATCAAATGTTTGAGGAAGCCTTAGATATGGTTATCGATATGTTACGAGTTTATGATTCAGATGCATATACACTTTTATATCTAGGAGAAAACTTGTCTTTCGTAACCTTATTCTTTTCATATAAGTTTCATGTAGGTCTTGAAGTCCTCCATGAGCATTATGAGGCGAGTAACCCCATAGATGAGTCTATCATAGCCCAAACAGTCTATAAGGATTTTCCTGTTTCTGTTATAGATAAAGTATTCCCATGTGATTTAGTTAAGAGCTCCATGGTAGACTTCTTTGTAATTTTATGGATGGATTAATTGCATGCTTCCTATGCCTCCATTGATTATAGAACCCATAGGGTCAAATTCTAATTCCCAAACGAGCAGTTCTTGAATGGGAGGGCAGCAACTCTTCATGTAAGGGTCGATTCATTTCTTTTGTTAAGGTCCGTAAGATGATTTCCAAGGGGTGTATCTACCACTTGGTGAGGTTCAAAGATGTATTTTCCGAAGTTCCCTCTTTTGAGTTGGTTCTTGTTATAAATGAATTCCCCGATGTCTTCCTAGGGGAGTTACTAAGTGTCCCTCCTAAAAGGGAGATAGTCTTTGGTATAGATCTTTTACCTAATACTTAGCCCATCTCAATCCCTCCTTATAGAATGCTTCCAGCAGAATTGAAGGAGTGGAAGATAACTAAGAGATTTGTTGGAGAAAGGTTACATTCAACCTAGTCAGTCTCAATGGGGTCACTCCACATGTGCATTGATTATCAATAGCTTAATAAGGTCACTATCAAGAATACGCACTCTCTCCCAAGGATAGATGATTCGTTTAACCAACTACAGGGGTCCACTTACTTCTCCAATATTGACTTGAGATTCGAGTTTCACCAATTGATGGCGAATGAAAATGGCATCCCTAAGGCAACTTTTCGGACTAGGTATGGTCATTTCAAATTTGTGGTGATGTCTTTTCGCTTCACTAATGCATCGGTAATGTTTTCGGATATCATGAACAAAGTGCTCAAGCCTTAACTCAACATGATCATTGTAGTGTTCATTGATGACATCCTGATCTATTCATGAGGTGAGAAAAAGCACATGGAGCACTTGAGTGTTGTATTACAGACCCTGAGGGAATAGAAGCTCTATACAGAGTTTGACAAGTGAGAGTTTTGGCTAGATGAGATTGTCTTCCTTGGGCACATGGTATTTATAGAGGGTATCAAAATTAATCCTAAAAAGATAGAGATGGTAAGAAACTGGCCAAGGTCATTGACTCCCACTGTCATAAGAATTTTCTTGGGTCTAGCTGATTACTATAGACGGTTCGTGCAAAACTTCTCTACAATTTCCCTACTCACCAAGCTAACTCAAAAGAAGGCTAAATTCATATGGACGAATGAATGTTAAAGGAGTTTCTAGACGTTGAAGGAATGGTTGACTTTAGCCCCCAAATTCACATTGCTAGAAGGGAGTGATGGTTTTGTCATTATTGTGATGCATCCAAGATTGGATTGGGTTGGTGATAATACAAAATGGTAAAGGTGATTGCCTATGCTTCACGACAATTGAAAGTGCAAGTGAAGAATTTCCTGACTCACGACCTTTAACTCATGACGATGGTGTTTACCCTAAAGCTCTAGCGAATATATTTGTATGGACTCCATGTGGATGTTTTCACCGACCACAAGAGCCTCCAACATGTGTTCACCCAGAAGGATCTCAACTTGAGGCAACAGAGATGATTAGAGTTACTCAAGGACTATGATATGAGTGTGAGCTACCACCACAGAAAAGCCATAATGGTAGCTGACTCCCTTAGTAGAATTTCTATTGGTAGTGTGTCCCATATAGATGATTGTAGGAAAAGAGAGCGGCCTAGATATGTTCATAGGTTGGCAAGGCTTGGAGTAAGATTGAATGAGTCCAAAAAAGGTGGTGCAATAGTTCTTCATGGTCAGTATCTTCCCTGATCAGTGAGGTTAAGGCCAAGCAAGATCTTAATTCCATTCTGGTTGAGTTGAAAACTTTGGTGAAAGATGAAAAGGTAGAGGTCTTCTCTCAAGGGGGAGATGATACACTCTAGTATCAAGGTAGATTGTGTGTACCCAATGATAATTAGTTGAAGAGGTTGATCATATAAGAAGCCCATAACTCCTCCTATTCCATTCATCCCATCACCACCAAAATGTATAGAGATTTGAGAGAAATTTCTTGGTGGAATGGGATGAATAAGGACATTGCCCAATTTGTGTATGAATGCACCAACTACCAGCAGATAAAAGTTGAACACCAAAGGTCAGGTGGCTTAGCTCAAGATATTGATATTTCTACTTGGAAATGGGAAGAGATCAACATGGATTTTGTAGTTCGGTTGCCAAGAACCAAAAAGCATTTTGACTCCATATAGATGATAGTTGACTACATGACTAAGTCAGCTCATTTTTTGCCGGTCAAAACTACATTTAGTGCTAAGGACTATGCCCACTTGTATATCCAATTTTGTAAGGTTGCATAGGATTTCATTGCCCATCATATCATATCGTGGAGCTAAATTCACTTCTCACTTTTGAAGGTCCTTCCAAAGAGGACTTTGCACAAGAGTGAAGCTGAGCATAACTTTTCATCCACAAATCGATGGGCAAGCTAAAAGGACTATTCGGACCTTGGAGGATATGTTGAGAGCTTTTGTGCTGGAATTCAAAGTAAGTTATGATGAACATTTTCCACTTATCAAGTTCACCCACAACAATAGCTTCCATGCAAGTATTAGGATGTCACTATTTGAAGCATTATGCGGTAGACGATGTAGATCGCTGATTGGGTGGTTCAAAGTTGGTAAGGTGGCATTAATAGGACCAGAATTAGTGATGAATGCTATGGAGAAAATTAAAAGCATAAGGGAGAAATTACAAACAGCCCAAAGTCGACAAAAGTCCTACTTGGATGTAAAGAGAAGGGAGCTTGAGTTCCTAGTTTACTATTGGATCTGTTTAAAGATATCTCCAACGAAAGGTATTCTCCGATTCAGTAAGAAAGGAAAGTTGTGTCCTAGATATATGGGACATTACGAGGTGGGAAAAAGAGTGGGGAAGGTAGCGTATAAGTTGGATCTACCCAGCGAATTACATTTGATTCATCCAGTCTTCAATGTATCAATATAAAGGAAATTCATGGGTGGTCCAAGATCCATAGTTCCCTTGCATGGTGTGAAAATTGAAGAGGATTTCAGTTTTGAAGAGATACCAGTTGAAATCCTAGACTGGCAAGTGAAAAGCTACGGAACAAGGAAGTCGCATCCCTCAAGGTACTTAGAGGAACCAACAAGTTGAGAGTGCTACATGAGAAGCGAAAACAGATACGATGAAGTGCTATCCACATCCATTCACTCCAATCAACCCTAAGGTACTGAGAAGTTTTTCCAAAATCCCTAAACTCCATGTACTATAGATTCTCATGAGGTCGCATTTATTTTGATGTTTATGAACTGTCTGAAGCATGTTTAAAGTGTAAATATAAATTTCTTTTAGAAATGATATCTGAATTGCATTTTTGTATGCATACTAGGTTGTTAGTTGCTACTTCACTCTTTAAAGCCTACCTTTAAGTACATTCATGGATGAAGGTTCTCAAGGGTGAGATATTATAACAACCCCCAGTGTAGAAGCTTTGAGTGTAGAAAATTTGGCCTGAAAGATGATTGAGAACATAGTCCATGAGACAGTCGATGGCCCATGGATTTTTCTACAATGCCTAGATAGTTCGTGAGTGGGATTCCAAGCATGAAAAAGTTTGGAGCTTTCAGGAAAGATAATCGATGACTTATCAAATGCCTCATAAAAAGTTATACATCCCATAGAAGGTGTCGTATAAAGGGGTCAGATACAAGGTGAGAATTTGGCTAAGTGTAGAAGGACTTTACGAGTCTAACTATGGTCGGTAGAAAATATTACTGCTTATCCTGTTTGTCATGGTTCATAATTCAAAAAGGTCCATATTTCAGTATTCTCAGTTTAGCCATCAAATTAAAAGGTCCATGGTACATAAAACAATCTTCAGCCCATAGTCGAGGTCTTGTAGATAGATGGCTTTTGGTAGTTTTAATTGAGGGGTATTTTGGATATTTTTCATAATTCTATCCTATAGTACATCGATTGGGGGATGAAAAGAGGGATGTATATTAGTCTTCGAGCCCTAGAAATGTCATGACCTAATCCTAGGGCCAAGACGTGACACAGTGAATGGGGAACCCGAAGGGACCCCAATCAAGCCTCTTAACATATCATTACACATCCTTGGTTGTGGAAGAAATAAAATAGCAACAATAGATAGAAAAAAGGGTAATACGGGGCTAAGGGACATCTTTCACACCATAAACATTAGAGAGTCAAGACAGTAAAAGTCCATAGCATCATTACATAACTTGTCTAATAACACCTATAATCATAGAACTTAGCAGGGCTAAGACAAGAAACCGGGATCACCCTCACAGTCAGAGCATAAAATTAAGAAAAGAGAATTTTTATACATAGCATAGGACCAAATACATTGTCCCCAAAATTGAGGACACACCAACTTGCTTTGAGAGTAATCATACTAGCCACATAGAGAAGGAGGATGATCAAGTGGAACATTGGTCCCTACATGGTAACATCATGTAGGCATAGAGTATACGTTAGTGTGTTTGAATATAGTAAGTATGTAGGATACAATACAATAAGATATAGGTAATATAATTGAAATGTATATTTAGGCAATAAATGAGCATATAGTGATATGGCATGCATGAGGGGATGCTTGTAGTGAAATATGCTTACATAGAACATATTATATGTGTAGGAAAAGACCAATATCATAGATCAAGGCCTACCACTCCCTTGATGAGGTGATTGAGGTACAAACCCCCCTCCCAACATGGTTTCACGGGCCTATTACCTCCAGAGGGAGGCAATTGAGGTACAAACCCCTTAACATGGTTGCACGGGCCTATTACCTCCCGAGCACGGAAATTGAGGTACAAACCCCCTAACATGATTTCACGGCACTACTACCTCCTAAGAGAGGCAATTGAGGTACAAACCCCCCAACATGGTTGCACAGGCCTACTACCTCCCAAGATAGGCAATTGAGGTACAACCCCCCCCCCCCTCAACATGGTTGTTCGGGCTTATCACCCGCCGAACTACGCGTGTTCAACGTGCAACACTATAGATAATATTCATAAAATCAATACATATATATATATTCCTTTCATCATTATAAAGTCATACAAGTCATAGGTCATGTAATGGATCATCAATAATTAAATAACCCTAACCGGATATTTTACCAAACATTTTACCTAATACTTGGTGGGTGTGTAATGCTAGTGTAAAACCATGCAATTAAAGAGTGAAATCATGCAAGAAATCTTAAAGTAAATCAACCCACCAATTTAGTAATACTACCTTACAAAGTATATCAAAACCCCTCATCAAATCTCAAGATAGATCAAAGATTCATAGTTCAAAACATGCTTAAACAGTCATACTTTTATAAAACACCGACATAGTTCATAGTCAAATTCATAATGGAAGACCCATAAGTAATATCAACTTAGAAATATGTAATTTAGGTAAAAAGAAAGCTTGTGCACCACGGGTGAAAGGACCCAATGGTTGAAACACACATACCTTATTTTTGGAGAATTCCTTGAAGATGATTTGAATGGAGACTTGAATCTTGAATGACATCCTTAGGTCCAAAATAAGATTTGGTCACTTGAATTTTGGGTGAAATATTTGTCTAAGTGTTTTAGAGAGTATTGGGGAATGTCTTGCATGATATAAATATAAAATATAGCTAAGTATACGTATTTTCATGCATAGGTAGACTTGGGCTCAAGACCCAAAAGTCTTGGATAGAAATGAAAACTGGAAAAAAATAACACAATGGCACGCCTTGGCCGCCTCACGCTAGGGGCTCAGACTGCTCTCTGGAAATCACATTTTATGATTTTCAAATTTTAATATGGCTGCTCTATAATCAGGATTAGATCCATTCCCTACTCAATTCTTCCCTTTGATCAAGAATATGAAGTCGAATTTTTGATATCATGCAGATTTTGAGATATATGGAAATTACAATTTCGAGTACTTTTGAGGCACATTTTAGGGCACTTTTTGGGGTCATTTTAATATCTCCCCCGTAGGAACATTTGTACCCGAATGTCAAGAAAACGTACATATGAAGAGTAATGATGAGGAAATCAGCCCCAACAAGAATGTAATAATGCACTTAGATATTATTTTCAAAATCAACATAAGTGTCAAAAAACATCATAAACTTGTCAATATAAACATGAAGGCATGCAAATAACATATAGGGCTGACACATCAGACATGAAAATTACATAGAACACTTAGAATTTGTACCTTAGGTTTGAGTAGGATGGATGAGATATGGATACTGCTTTTGCATGTCCGCCTCGGCCTCCCATGTAGCACTTTTGACTTGTTAATTCCTCCAAAAGGCCTTAACGGAGGCCTCATCCTTGTTCCTCAACCTCCTCACTTGCCTATCCAAGATCTCTACTGGAACCTCTTCATAAGTTAAGTTTTCTTCAACAACACCCATAACATCCAATGGGACGATAGCATTCGGATCACCCACACATTTCCTCAACATGGATCCATGAAGGACTGAATAAACCAAGTCCATTTCACTAGGCAACTCCAACTCATAGGCCACCTTACCAATCTTCCTCAATACCTTATAAGGTCCCACATATCTTGGATTCAATTTACCCTTCTTACCAAAATGAACCACACCCTTCATGGGTGAGACCTTCAAATAGACCCAATCACCAACTTTAAATTCAAGCTCCCTTCTCCTCACATCGATATAGGACTTTTGTCGGCTTTAGGATGTTCTTAACCTTTCTATACTCAACCTTACCTTCTCCATAGCCTCCATGACAAATATTTGGACCCAACAATGCCATCGATCTATTTAAGGCCACCCAACTAGTGATCTACAACGCTTACCTTAGAGGGCCTCAAAAGGAGCCATACCAATGCTAGAATGGTAGCTATTGTTATAAGAAAACTAAATGAATGGAAGATTATTATCTCAACTACCTTAAACTCCTAAACACAAGCCCTAAGCCTATTCTCAAGAGTTTGGATAGTTCTTTTAGATTGGCCATCCATTTGACGGTGAAAGGTCGTACTAAGCTTTACCTTGGTTCCAATACCTCTTTGGAAGGACCAATAAAAGTGTGAAGTGAATTGAGTACTATGATCTGATATAACAGACAAGGGCACCCCATGCAATCTAACCAACTCATGAGTATAGCATACTCTTTGGTACCATAAGTAGTCTTAACAAGTAAGACGTGAGCCAACTTTGTCATCCGATCAACCACAGCCCAAACCGAATCAAAACTCTTCCATGTTAATTTCCTCCCACTTCCATGTATGAATTTCCATATCTTGGGTTAGTCCCCCCAGCCTCTGGTGCTCAGCTTTGACTTGTTGGTAACTATGAAAATCAAATACAAATTTGGCAATGGTTTTTCTCATACCGTCCCACCAAAACACATCCCTCAAATCTTAATACATCATGGTAGAACCGGGGTGAATGAAATATGGAGAATTATCAACCTCATCAAGAATCTTATTTCTCAAATCATCAATAGAAGGCACACACAACCTACCTTGGTACCTAAGGGTACCATCTCCTCCTTTGGAGAAAACCTCCACCTTGCCCTCTCTCACCATAGCCTTTAATCCTAACAAGAAGGGATCAAGATCTTGCTTTGCTTTTACCTCATCAACCAAGGAAGATTTTGAAACATCAATAAGCACAATGCCACCATTATCAACCTCATCCAACATAATATCATGACCCAAGCCTAGGGCATAGACATGGCTGGCGAATGGGGAACCCGAAGGAACCCCAAATAAGCCTCATAGCATATCATTACATATACTTGGTCGCAGAAGCAGTTTAAAATGACAATAGACGATAAACATAAACAAGGAATATTAGGACTAAGGGAACATCCTTCATATCATAAGCCAAAAGAGACAATAGAGTCAAAGCTCATGGCATAGATACACCATATGTCCAACAATACCTCTACTACATAAAGATAACAGCGGGGACCAAGACAAAGCAATTGGGCTCACCCTCATAGTCAAAACATAATCAAAAAGTGAGAAAGTTTTAATTCATAACAAGAGATCATAAGTAACATCCCCGGAATAGAGGACTCACCAACAAACTTGAGCAAAGTCATACTAGCACATGGAGGGGAATGCTCAATTAAGGCTCCGACTCCTATATGGTGACATCATGTCAGCATAGATATGCGTTAGTACATTTAAATATGCTAAGTATGTGGGATGCAGTACAACAAGAGATGGAAATCATAATCAAAATGCATAATAATTAATAGATAGCATAATAACAATAATGGCATGTATAAACAACACTTAAGTATCCCATGTTTTGCAAATCATTCATCTTACATAGATCATAATATATAAGTGTAGAAAGAAACCTCAATCGACATAACATAAGACCTTTTGGAGGAGCAACCTTCTTTATGGGAGCCCATCCCTTTTCGAATTAAGTGACTTTCCTTATGGGAGCTCGTTTGTTTTCGGATTAAGTGGCCTTCCTTGGGGGATCCCAACCCTTTCCGGAGTAAGTGGCCTTCCTTACGAGAGCCCGTCCCTTTTTTGATTAAGTGACCTTCCTTATGGGAGCCCATCCCTTTTTGCATTATGTGACCTTCTTTATGGGAGCCTATCTATTTTCGGATAAAGCATCTCATAGAACTAGCTCATCAAACAATTACATTTCAACCATCAAGAAAAAACTCCTTATTTCCCCAAGAATACAACATGAGGACCCAATAATTCACTTGCAATACAATAGGTGCTTTACATGATGTAGACATACATATATATATAATTTCATCATTATATAATAATCATAACATCATTCAACTCATAAGACATACATTGGACCTTTAATTCCTCAAGTAAACCTAGCCGAACATTTAATCAAATACTTGGCAGGTGTGAAATGGTAGTATAATACCGTAAAATTTAGAGATAACATCATGCAAGTAAATACATTGTAAAACCATCAATCAATACCTTGCAAAACACTCAAGCAATATACATCAAAACCTCTCATCAAATCTTATAATAGATCCAATATTTATATCTCAAAACAAAGCAAAACAGTCACAATTTTACATAGCCTTAACATAGTGTGCAGTGAATCTCATAATATGCAAGACACATTTGTAAATCAACTTTAACTCATGAAATTTGAGTAAAAGGAGGCTTGGGTATCATGGGTGAAAGGAACCCATAAAAGAAACCCACATTCCTTAGCTTGGAGATGAACTTAGTGAAGATTGGAGATGGAGACTTGAAGCTTGAAGAAGAACCTTGAAGGAGAACTTTAGCTTGGGATGTGGGTTTGGGACTTGAATCTTGAGAGAAATATAAGGTTAACGGTTTTAGTGAGTATTAGGGAAATTTTATGATAATATGAAGGAGGAATAAGGCTAAGTATACGTAAAAACATGTTTGGGAATACTTAGGCCCAAGACCCCAAAGCCTTGGACCTAGATAGAAATCACTGGCAATAAAATACATAGGTTCGCGATGCGAACCTATTGCGGATGCTAAATTAACACATATCTGTGACAGTTGCACATCACGGTGTTATCGTAGATCATCACTGGAAATTAAAATTTTAAAAATTTGAAATTGTGATTTAATTGCTCTAAAAAATCAGGGTTATACCCTTTTCTGTCTAATTTTGACCCCCTGAACAAGAATATGAAGTTGGATTTTCAATATTGCACATGTATTTTGAGATATATAGAATTTAAAATTTTGAGCATTCCGAGGCACATTTTTTGAGCACTTTTTAGGGTTATTTTAATATCCCCCTTGGAAACATTCGTCCCCGAATGTAAAAGAGACGTACAAAACAAGAGTAATTAAGAATAAGTTATCCCTAACAAGAATGCAACATTACATTTAAACACCATTTTTAAAGCCTCAACATAAGTGTAAAATCAGCATAAATTCGTCAACTTAAACATGAATGCATATAAATGACATAGGGGTTGAAACATAAGACATGAAATTATAGAAAAAAGACTTGGTATGTTATCATAAGCTTGAATAGAATGAAAGAAATATGGATATTGCTTCTCCATGCTCGCACGAGATCCCCTAGAACCATATAAGAATAGATGACTCCTCTAAAGGGTCTTGACGAATCCTGCATCATTATCAACCAATCTTCACTTCTATTCACGCTCCTCCAGTGGACCTCCTCATAAGCCAACTCTTCCATCACAACACCCACCACTTCAAGGAGTTTTATAGCACTAGAGTCACCAACAAATCTCCTTAACTTAGAAGGATGCAAAACCGAATAAACCATAACCATAGGCACTCCCATCCAAAAGCAACCATACCAACTTCCTCTATGCTCTAAAAGGACTTACAATCATAACTCATTGTCAACCTTAGCTGCACCTATTCTACTCGTTGCCACGAACTACCATCTTTGCTTTGGGAGACAACCTCCACTTTACCCTCTCTTCGTCCAAAACTTCCAACCCTACTAAGACGGAATCAAGGCCTTGCTTAATCTAGACCCCTCCAACTAAGAGGATTTAGAACCAACAATAATACTACACCACCATGCTCAACTTCCTCTATTGTTAGGCTACCTAGAGCACCGACCACAAATTAGCCTTACCAGAGAAAAATAATGCACACATATTCATAATCCTTAAAGAATTCTAACCACCTTCTTGCCATCCATAATGCACACCTATCATATTTAGCAAATAACCTCCCATCCTCCAAGACTTGCAACACTAGCCCCAAATGATTCACAAGCTCTAAACAAATCAATACCTTACCACTAGAGACCACTACAAAGATATCATGGTAGTGTTTTAAGACCCTATTCAAGAAAGCCACAGATACTATCGGTGTATAATCCAACCAAACAACTCCACCAATATTCAAAATGATCATTCTTAGTTCAAAAGGATACTTAGGAATATCATCTACCCTCCTCCACACCATGAGAACAAAACCCGAACCTTAAATCAACCTTAGAGAATTGACTAGCCCATTGTAGTTGACCAAATGGATCGACTATCCTTAACCATCATATTACAACCTTATGGGTTCTACACTCATTGGAAGCATACTATGCAAGTAGCCTAAACTACCCCAAGACCTCTAACTTATCAAGATAGGGTCAACCAAGATCATAAGACAAGACTCTGTTCATCAAGAATATAGGGCAACCCCTAGAGATTAATTAAACTGTAAGACAAGAATAGACCTACCTCTTTCGCTACCACTTGACCACCATATCATGATTTTTCCACTCACGGATGGGTTCATTAGGGAGTCGAATTCTAACGCTATGAGTCTTACCATCAAAGGATACACAACATGCATGCAACTATCTCATTCCTAGTACCATATCAAAATCCACCACCTCGAATCCAACAAGCCATAAGACAAGACCTAATGCAATATGAACATGAAACAATACCTATGAACCTTCTAGCAATAATATAACCAACAAAAGGATACACACCAAAGATCCACACCATAACTTGGGCACAAAAAAAGCCCTTCACTAGTAACAAAAAAGAATAGAGAAAAAATAGTGGTATACCAGTCCTAACAATGCATGCACAATAAACTTTAACATATCGGTAGCAGTATCGGGCGCCTCATATACTTCCTGCCTCCTTTGAAGAGCATAGAACCTATTTTGCCTATGAGCATCCCCTTGGCCTTGAGGACGACTATCTCTACATTTGGTTTAAGCATGGGTATAATCAAGGATCTGGTGACCCATTTCACCACATCCAAAGCAAGCACTAGAGTTCTTCCAACATGGGCCACCATGGTTTTTCCTACACGTAGGGCACTTAGGTATGGACCCTCTACTATTACCACCTTGGCATCTTGAGTTATCATTAGCAATCCTTCGATTAAGAGCATTGGAAGGCCCTTGGCCTCGATAGAATCAGGTATCCTTAGAACCTTGAAGCTTATCATCAATACGAGCCCTCTTGGCCTCTCTACTCCTCCTCTTCCTCAAATTCTCCTTTTCCATTTGTTCGGCATAGGGCATCAACCGGGACAAGTCCATCTCACCAATCAACATAGCAAACCAGCATTATTCACTCACTAAGTCGACACCCTCAACATGAACTTGTTCATTCTAGACCTTGGGTCGGCAACCAAGTAAGGAGTAAACTTTGAAAGTTGGTTGAACTTGACGGCATACTCCCTCACACTCATAGACCCTTATCTCAAATTCAGGAATTCCACCAATTTAGCTTCCCTAAGCTCAAGAGGGAAGAACCAATTAAGGAAAGACACTTGTACTCTTCCTAAAGCACCACATATCTAACTCCCTTCTCTTCCTTCCATAGTTTGTACCATATTTGTGCTACTCCATTAAGTTGGTAGGTCTCAAACTCTGCCTTTTCTTCTGACCTCACACCAATAATAGCCAATATCTTGTAGATCTCAAACTTTTGAGGGTCCTCATCAACCTTTGACACATAGAATTTTGGGGGATTCATTATTATGAAGTCTCTCACCCATGAAGCTGGCATAGGAGCATGAGGGGCTTGGGCCCCTTGATTGGCTTGATTAGCCACAACTTGTGCAAGCAAGGTGAGAGCATCCCGAAGCTCCCCATTGGCTGATTTCTCCTTGGGAGTGCAGGCATATCTTCCTCTTATGTTCAGCATGATCTAGCCTACCAAAGAACAATCATTAGAAAAGGGGAACTTACTCCAACTCTATGGAACGACTTAGAATATGAAGAAGGGAAACATTTCTTGATGTCTCATAGCCTCCTACTCCATAGTTGTGGTGCACAACACAACCATGAATAAGACTCTAATCAACGTGGTGTGTTGGAATCTGAGCACCTAACAACCTAGTGCTCTGAAACTAATTTTGTCACGATCCAAGCCTAGGGCCTCAATGTGACTGGTGAATGGGGAACCCCAAGGAACCCCAAATAAGCCTCATAGCATATCATTACACATCCTTGGTCATGGAAACAATTTAAAATAACAATAGATGATAAGCATAAACAAAGGAAATTGGGACTAAGGGAACATCATTCATATCATAAGCAATAAGAGACAATAGAGTCAAAGCTCATAGCATAGGTACACCATATGTCCAACAACATCTCTACTACATAAAGATAAGAGCGGGGCCAAAGACAAAACAACCAGGCTCATAGCCAAAATATAATCAAAAGAGAGAAAGTCTTAATTTATAGCAAGAGATTATAAGTAATATTCCTGGAATAGAGGACTCACCAACAAGCTTAAGCAAAGTCATACTATCCATGTAGAGAGAAATGCTCAAGTGGGACTCCGATTCCTACATGGTGACATCACGTAGGCATAGCATATGCATTAATACATTTGAATATACTAATTATATGGGATACAATGCAATAAGAGATAGGTATCATAATCAAAATACATAATAATAATCAATAGATAGCATAACAATAATATGGCATATATAACCAATGCTTAAGTAACACATGTTTTGCAAATTATTCATCTTACAAAGATTATAATATAAAAGCGTGGAAAGAAACCTCAATCGATATATCATAAGACATTTTGGAGGAGCAACCTTCCTCATGGGAGCCTGTCCCTTTTTGAATTAAGTGACCTTCCTTATGGGAGCCCGTCCCATAGTGACCTTCCTTATGGGAGGTCGTCCCTTTTAAGATTAAGTGGCCTTCCTTACGGGAGACCATCACTTTTTAGTTTGAGTGACCTTTCTTACAGGAGCTCATCCCTTTTTAGATTATGTGACCTTCTTTACGAGAGCCCATCCCTTTTGGGATAAAACATCTCATAGAACTAGCTCATCAAACAGTTACATTTCAACCATCAAGAAAAAACTCCTTATTTTCCCAAGAATATAACAACATGAGGAACCGAAAATTCACTTGCAATACCATAGGTGCTTTATATGATTTAGACACACATATATACATCATTTCAACATCATATAATCATCATAATATCATTCAACTCATCAGACATGCATTGGACCTTCAATTCCTCAAGTAACCCTAGCGGAACATTTTATTAAACACTCGATGGGTGTGAAATGGTAATATAAGACCATACAATTTAGAGATGAAATCATTTAAGTAAATCCATTATAAAACCATCAATCAACAACTTATGACAACCTCAAGCAATATACATCAAAAACCCTTATCAAATCTTACAATAGATCCAAGATTTATAACTAAAACATAGCAAAATAGTCACAACTTTACATAGCCTTAACATAGTGTGCAGTGAATTTCATAATCTGCAAGATCCATTTGTATATCAACTTTAAATCATGCAATTTGAGTAAAATAAGTCTTGGCTATCATGCTTGAAAAGAACCCATGAAAGAAACCGACTTACCTTAGCTTGGAGATGAACTTGGTGAAGATTGGAAATGGACACTTGAATCTTGAAGAAGAACCTTGAAGGAGAACCTTAGCTTGGGATGAGGGTTTGGGATTTAAATCTTTAGATAAATATAAGGCTAAATGTTTTAGTGAGTATTGGGGAATGTTTAGGATAACATAATGGTGGAATAAGGCTAAGTATTGGTAAAAATACATTCGGGAACACTTAGGCCCAAAACCCAAAGACTTGGACTGACATAGAAATCCCTGTAACAGAATACACAGGTCCGTGATGCAGACCAATCGCGAAAGCAAAATTAACGCATGTCCATGATAGTTGCGCATCTCGGTGCTATTGCTAATCATCTCAGGAAATTGAAATTTCAAAAATTTGCAATTGTGATTTAATTGCTCTAAAATTGGGGTTAGACCCTTCTCCCCCTAATTTTGACCCTTTGAATAAGAATATGAAGTCGAATTTTTGATATCGCATATGAATTTTGAGAGTGGGGAATTTAAAATTCTTTGAATTTTGAGGCACATATTTCGGGCACTTTTTGGGTTCATTTCACCTAACTCCCAATCTAGCAAACTGATAGAGACCTCCTATAATGATCCCAAAAAGTACTCGAAAATGTGCCTCAAAAAGTTCAAAATTTTGTATTCCTTATATCCCAAAATCCATGCGGGATATCGAAGATCTAACTTCATATTCTTGTTCAGGGGGTTAAAATTAGAGGGAGGTGTGTCTAATTTTGAGTTTAGAGCAATCGAATCACAATTTTAATTTCCAAAGGCGATCTACGATAGTAGCGATGTGCAACTATCACGGACATGTGTTAGTTTGGCCTCCACAATAGGTCCGCATCGCGGACCTGTGTATTTTTTTGCTAGTGATTTTTATCTTGGTCTAAGGCTTTTGGGTCTTGTGCCTAAGTGTTCCCGAACATATTTTTACCTATACTTAGCCTTATTTCACCCTCATATGATCCAAAAACATTCCCCAATATCCTCTCAAACCCTTAGACTCATACTTCACCATAAATTCAAGTCCAAAAACTCAAAGACTAATCTTAAGGATTTCTTCAAGGTTCTTCTTCAAGCTTCAGGTCTCCATCTCTAATCTTCACCAAGTTCACTTCCAAACTAAGGTATATGGTTTTCATTCATCGTTTCCTTTCACCAGTGATAACCAAGCCTCCTTTTACTCAAATTACATGATTTAAAGTTCATTTACAAATGGATCTTGATTATTATAAAATTCACTGCACACTATGTTAAAGCTATGTAAAGTTGTGACTGTTTTCCTATATTTTGAGATATAAATCTTAGATCTATTGTAAGATTTGATGAGGAGTTTTGATGTATATGTCTTAAGGTTGTTGCAAGGTGTTGATTTATGGTTTTACAATGGATTTTCTGACATAATTTTATCTCTAATTTGTATGATTTTATACTACCACTTCACACTCTCCATGTGTTTGATAAAATGTTTGGATATGGTTTCTTGAGTAGTTGAAGGTCCAAAGTATGAGATATGATATGAATGACTATATAATGATGAAATGAGCTTATGTATATGACATACTATATATAAAGTGTTGCATTAGACCATACCCAATCCGAGGGGATAAGAGTCTGGGTAACCATGTTGGGGGTTTATACTTATCAACCATGCGAGGAGTTTATACTTTACCACCATGTCGGTTAGGTGTGATTACAATCAATAATGTGAGGGGTTTATACCACACAACCACTAAGGAGTTTATACCTTAAATAGCTAGCTTGGTCTCTTCTACACATATGATATCCTATATGAATATGAGTTACTTAAGTATATTTTACTTAAGCATTGATCATACATGTCATATTGTATATTAAGCCTATTACTTAATATTATCATTGTGATTATGATATCTATCTATTTTTGCATTGTATCCTACATACTTAGTACATTCAAACATACTAGCACATACTCTATGCCTATATGATGTCACTATGTAGGAATTCGTGCCCAAGTTGATCCTCCTCCTCCACGTGGCTAGTTTGGTGCTATTCAAGCTAGTTGGTAAGTCTTCCATTTTGGGGACCTAGTCTATGTTTATTATATTATATATTAAGACAATCATCTTTATTGTTTATTTTGACTATTATAGTGAGCCCGGTTACTTTGTCTTGGCCCCTAATGTTATCTATGTATTAGAAGTGTTTGTTAGACATGTTAAGTATCTATGATATGAGTTGAAATCTTATCTTTTGACTATGATATTGTGAAACCTTTTCCCTTAGCCCCATTTTCCCCATTCTTTTATCTTTGATGCTTGATTTATTGCTTCCGCGACTAAGGATGTGTAATGATGCTTTATGAGGCTTGTTGGAGTCCCTTCGAGTTCCCCGTGCACCATATCATGTGTAGGCCCTAAGCTTGGTTGTGACAAACTTAGTATCAGAGAACTAGGTTTATAGATCCTTGGAGTCTAACACATTGCATTGATTAGAGTCTTATTTATGTTTGTGAAGCGCGTCACGACTATGAATAGGAGACAATGAGGTGCTTGAGGAAATGTTTTCCTCCTTCATGTTCTAAGTTGTGCTATAGAATTGTGGTAGGTTTCCTCACCCCCTAAGGATTGTTCTTTTCTATGCTAGGTCATGCCAAACACTAAATGAAGACGAGCCCAAACTCCCAAGGAGCAACCTACCAATTGTGAGGTCCGGGATACTCTTACTATGCTTACCCAAGTGGTGGCCAACCAAGTCCAACAAGGGGCCAAAGACCCTCATGTTACTACCTTGAGAGCTAGGGTAGGAGACTTCATGAGGATCAATCCTCTATTTTTCTATGAATCTAAAGTAGATGAACATCCATAAGAGTTCATTGATGAGGTCTACAAAATCTTGAATATCATGGATGTTGGGCTAATTGAAAAAGCAGAGTTGGTGGTGAACCAACTCAAAGGGGTAGCCCAAATTTTGTATGAGAAATAGAAGGGTGAGAAGGGGGTTGGTAATGTGGTGCTTTTGGAAGAGTTCAAATTGGCCCTCCTTAATCGGTTTTTATCTCTTGAGCTTAGAGAAGAGAAGTTGGTAGAGTTTATGAAAGTCTAACAAGGTGCTATGAGTGTGAAGGAGTATTCCCTCAAGTTTAATCAAGTTTCAAAGTATGCTCCCTATTTGGTGGCCTATCCTAGATCTAGGATGAATGTAACACTTTAATTTTTTTTAAGCTAGGACCAAGTCATCCTTCATATGATATAGGATTTTAATTGAGGATTCTTAATTGAGCATAGATGTTAAATTCAATTTCTTAGTATGAGAATAGAATTAAAGCTGAAATGAGGTCGTAGTTCTAATATATAATTTTATAAAATTTAAGTGAAATAATAACTTGTAAGTTGTATATACATGCTAGAATCAATTCCTAAGTATATAAAGTATATTATTGTGATTTAGAGTCATAAGGTATCTTTTACATTAAGCCAAGTTCAAAGAATTTCTAGCAACTAAGTTTTCATATGAGTTGATAGAAGGGTCAACTTCAAACGACCATATCTCCTAAACTATAATGAGTTGGATGACTCATAATATATCAAATCGAAGATATTCGAATTAGCTTCCCAAGGCATCTAAATTTTCCTTAACCGGAGCTCGGAGTAGAAAGTTATGACCATTTTAGTGGAGAGGTGCAGAGTTGTCCGAAAGTCCGCGCTCGAAGCGCGTCGCGGACCCTCACTGGATGCGTTAGTGACATTTTTCCTTTATAATTTGAGGGTCCTTTTATCCTAAAACAATTGGGAGTCTATTTATGGTCCCCCAAAACATATAAAACATGAGTTTTCATGATCAAAACCCTCTCCCTTCTCTCCTAAACATAAATGCTCAAGAATCATCAAGAAAATCATCAAGTTA
>JAOTQJ010018482.1:0-17132 GCA_025642045.1 Solanum sejunctum | reverse complement strand
ACATTCAGCTGCCGTTACCAAGCTCCAGGTTGTTCCAGAGCTTTGTGCGTATTTTGAGTTTATATATTTATATTATATAGCTAATTCAGATGGGGCTTGTCCCGAATATTTATGGATACTTTCTCTCGACTAGAGGCTTTGTAGACTATGTAAACTAAAGTATCGTCATGTCTCGTACATTAGGCACCGTGGCCCTAGTGGCATAGATATACGCATCTCTGTTTAGCTTATTATAACCATTTATCTCCCTATAAGCACTCCAAACATAGAAAGTTAATTATAATATGTAAACAAGCGAATAGATACAGATTGGTTCTCCTGAGCCTTATCAGCAAGGGTGCCAGTCCGCCCTAACGACAACTTGGGGGGTGACAGTTGCTTCACATATTTAATAACTGATTTGTTGCTGTTCTGGAATTGGTTAGCTGGTTATATGTATAAATGTTGCTGGAATAGTTTGGTTAAATTTCGAATAAGTTTGGAGTTGTCGACGTCGAAATGTAGCAAAGGAAAGTAACGTTATGCTGTCGTTTTTAGATTTTGTAGAATTGTGATGTGTTGTGCTTTGTGGGCTATTGTAAGGCTATTGTGGACTTAAAGTAGGCTATAAACTGAGTGTATATGCTAATGTGTATTAGAAAATACGATTAGGGGAGAAAAAGTTAAAGGAATATGCCCGGGTTTATAAACACCCACTGGCTGCCCGTATATTATTTTCTTATGTGATTGAGATGCCAAGATGTACTCTTTAGCTTCTAAAGCTAGTTTTATCCTCTACTATGTTGTAGATAAATATTTGGAGGAAGGTAAGGTTATCTCGAGGTAGTAACGAGGTTATACAATGAGGTATGTAAGGTTATTTGATTTCGTATCACTTGGCATGAAACATAACTCTCTCCTTGGTACATAAAGGCATTCACCAACTCCGGCACAACTATTAACCTTGTCTCCACTTTTGAGCATGTTCATATGATTTCATACATAGTCACATTTAAAATTGCATACATACTTCGATACCAACTTATATGAGTTCTTGTTACGGAGTAAAGTTCACAAGTTGTTCCAATTCATATGCATTTTATTATTTAGATAACGTAATCTTTTCACTGTCATGTTGTCCTGTGTGATTATCCACATGTCACATATTACATATACAGTCTTACAGCTCCAATATTCTGGCCAGCAAAAGAATCATCTCAAAGGTAATTGAAAGATGCAGTATATAGTTTTGATGGGTGGTAGCTCGAGGGGGTTCATGAAGAACCTGGCATAGGGACGATCCTAATTAGTTTTGATGGGTGGTAACCCGAGGGGGTTCATTACTAATCTGGCATAGGGAAGATCCTGATACAATATTATGGGTGGTAGCCTGAGGGGGTTCATACAGAACCTAGAATAGGGATGATCCCTATACAGTTAACACTGATCAGTTGGTCATATCATTATAGCTGTGCATAGATTTTACAGTACAAATTTTATAGTAAAGGTAAAGTGATATAAAGAACATAAAGTACATGATTCAACAGCATAACTAAGGGTGGTCCCTGATCTTCCACAGATACATAGTTTCATTTGAGTTGTTACTTTATATATAATATATCCTGTCTTACATACTCAGTACATTATCCCGTACTGACGTCCCTTAAGGGGGACCTGCATTTCATGCTGCAGGTACAGGAGCTAGTAGATCTCCCCAGTAGGAGTATAGGATATTCAGCTGTTGTCATCAAGCTCCAAGTTGCTTTGGGGCTTTGTATATGTCTATATCTTACATGTTTTTATTGCACAGTATATTGAGGCAGGGCCTGTCCCAACCCTTATTAGATGTTTTTCTTTATTTAGAGGCTTTGTAGACTATGTAAAGCACAGTGAAGTCATGTATCGTACTTTAGACCGTGTGTCCCCAACGACCTAGTCATATGTGTTTTCTTTTGGATTGATATCACTGTTTATCTGCTTCAAGGCATGTCAAATGTAGAAACCCCTTATAATATGTATAGAATGCATATAGTTACAGGTTGGTTCTCCCGAGCCTTATTGGCAACGGGTGCCAGCCCACCCTACAGGACTTTGGGGCATGACAATAACAATTTTAACTTTTTTACAAATGTCATGACCTAAGCCTAGGGCCTAGATATGACATGGAGAATGGGGAACCCAAAGGGACCCCAAACAAGTCTCTTAGCATATCTTTCTCACATCTTTGGTTACGAAAGCAAAATAAGACAACAACAAGTAACAATAGAGTCTAAGAGAAATGGGACTTGGAATGACCATCTCATCATCAACATAAAAGAGCATAGAGGGAAATAAGGGTATAAGGGAAGTCTTTCATAATAACATAGGCATAAAATGGAGTCAAGCTCAAAACATGTTATCCATATCCAAGAATACCTCTATTTTAGATGGAGCAGGGGCCAAGACATCTCCCGGACTCACCCTCAAAGATAGGTATCCAAAAATATTCAAGAAGTCTTAACAAAAGCACAAAAGTAAGATATATATTGTCCTTAGATTTGAGGACTCACCCAAAGCTAATTTCAAGTGATCCAGCTAGCCACGTGGAGGAGGAGGATCAATAGGAGCTTCGGTCCCTACATGGTGATATCATATAGGCATAGAGTATGTGTTAATACTTTGAATGTACAAAGTATATGGGGGGTAATGCAATAATTACATAACCTATAATACTCAAGATGCGTAATCATAATCAATAGATATAATCTCAATATGAGATGTATGACCGATGCTTGAGTTAAAACATGCATATAGATAATTAACTTACATAATATAAAATACATATGTTGGACGAGACCTTAATCGACATATAAGACCAAGCGAGCTACTACTTTGAATTCCCATTGCATGTCTCCCCACCAGAGAAGGAGTGGTCTACTTGCCAAGGTAAACCATATGTGACCCCACATTATGGGCAACTTGTCTTACATGGATCCACTAGTAAATCCCATTTAGAGAAATAATATAAACCTATAGTGGAATGTAGTTATGAGTCCAAGACTTTATATAAGGACCTCTTGATTCGAGCCCCCACCTTAAGACTCAATCTATACTAAGTCTAATCCCACGGAACACTTGAAATTATTATAACATTAGTCATAACATGAATAACTTGCAAGGAGATGATAACATGGCATGAGTAGCTCATTCACATAATTGACCCCTATATAAGCATATACCTTATACCGGAGGGTAAAAACAATGCATAGACTTGACCCTTCTAGTAGGCATTGCATTTCACATGAGGGTAGTAGAGATTGTAACATGCATGTCCCCTTTTAGTGAGTTTAAGTTTGTACATAAGGGTAAATAGATATCACGCTTGACCTCTCATATAGATATTTACTCACAAGAGGGTAGGAATATAGAAATAGGTCTCAACGTAATTCTTGTAAATCATAAAAACCTTTTATGAGTTTAATACATGCTTGGGAGCCTATAACTTATCATATCATGCTCCTCTTGCAAATCATGCAATAATCTTTCATCAACATAAAATATTTTGTCATGTAAATTTAGTCAAACATGGTGGGTATGGGAATGTATGCTCAAAATCATGCAATTTAAGAGTATAAGACAAGATAGAGTAGAATCAAATCATTTTAAAGTCATCCAAGGAAACCCACCAATAACGTAGTAAAACCCTTAATTTGGGTATCATGAAATCCATCTTGAAATTCACAATCCTCCATAGTTTTCATAGTTCATATCATGCATAGCCTCAATAGATACAAATCAATTCATGGAATAAGCTTTCAATATATATTCTTGTATAATCAATCAATACTTGATAAAAATTAAACATAACTCATGTATATAATGCATAATATAGGAAGTACCCATGAGGAATTAAATCTTGAATCATGAAATTTTATAAAAAGAGAGAGTTGGAATCCATGGGGAAAAATGACCCATGGATAAAGACCGATATATGGGACTTGATCATCCTCCTCCTCCACGTGGTTAGTGTGATGTCTCTCAAAGCAAGTTGGTGAGTCCTAAACTTTAAGGATATACTTTTCTTCATTTATGCTATTTATAGACTCTTTTTTCCTTACTGTATGCTTTGATTATGAAGGTGGGCCTGGTTGCTCGTCTTGTCCACCGCTAAGTTCTATGTTTAGAGGTGTTGTTGGACAAGTTATGTAATGGTGCTAAAAGCTTGACTCCCTTGACTCTTTGATGTTTTGTGATATGAAGGATGTCCCTTAGCCCCATATTCCTTCTTTACAATCTCTTATTGTTGTTTTATTATTTTCGCAACCAAGTATGTATAATGATATGTTCAGAGGCTTGATTGGGATCCCTTCATCTTCCCCATTCACGATGTCATGTTTAGACCCTAAGCTTGGGTCGTGACAAAGGTGATGAAGCTATGAAAATCTTGAGTTTGATAGAGATGGGGATGATCGATGTGAGACCTCAGTTCCTTGTCATATCATAGGTTCCTTATTCTTTCCATTAAGGTTTTCATCTAGCATAAGACTACCACGTCCATGGCCTAGTCCTACATACCCATGTTGATCGTAATTCATGGTGAGTTTCGAGAATGAGAAGGGATGACCTTATTCATTAATTTTGATCTTACCCCATGGATCTAAGAGTTCCCAATCTTAAGTTGAGTGAGATGAGACCTAAGTTTTACACTACGTGTAGTTTCGTGAACTAAGAATGAGTCTTGATAGACGAGGGAGATCGTACTTTATTATAAAAGTCCTCAGATAATGTTTCTTGATTGAATCGTGCTAATGATCTTTTGTTCTAAGCCCTTTGATTGATCTTGCTATTTACTCCTGATAGAAATGTTGAGGATAGTGGAAAAGTGATAGTTGGAGAGAGAATGAGTTTTCTTAATTCTGATAATAAGGTGATATCATTTCTTTTTTAGATTTTAGACATAGAGAAGAAGTTAGAGAGATTGTGGTGAGTCTAATAGATAGTAAAGGAATCACATGATATAGGTGGATGCGATTAAGGGTGTAGATGTGCTATGATAGGCTTAAATGTGCGGGTTCCATTATGTGAGTATATTAAGGTTATGAAGATAAGCAGTACTCTCTAAGTAAAGGTTAGTATGGGGGTATGATACATAGATTTTGAGGAGTTAGATTAGTGTAACTATGATCATCTTAGTACTAGCACCTTGAGATTTAGAGTTAGGCTTGAATGTAAGAGGAAGAGGTGGTTAGGTGAAGATTTAAATGAGAGCTATGAGCTTGCATTAATGGAGTAGAGATCCATGAAAAGGAGGACAATTGAGGTGGGGACTTGAGCATGAGAGTGTTTAAAGAGTCTTGTATAAATGATGGTCCTATTCTGTATTAGAGTTGATGGCTTCCTTCTTGAGTTCGAAAGACTAATTGTCGAGGTGTTGAAATGATTTAAATTGATTGAGTTTTGATGTTCCATTCATGTATGATGGTGAGAATGTCTAAGATAATATCTCTAATCTTGATTTGAACCGAGTTATCTATTTGAGTGGATGCGTCTATTCATGAGTCTGAATAGAGATGATTTAAGATTGATGAGGAGTCAAGAGTTTGATTCATTGAGTGAGCTTTGAGAAGAGTTCTGATTTTTATTTGTGCATTCACGTCTACCTTTGCTCAACATTCGAGGACAAATGATCCCAAGGGGGAGATAATGTAACATCCCAATTCCTTTCAGCTAAGATTGAGCCATCCTTCATATGATATAAGATTTTAATTTATAATTCTTAATTAATCATAGATGTTAAAGTCAATTTCTTAGTGTGAGAGTAGAATGGAGATGATATAAGGTCAAAGTTCTAATATAAAAGTTTATAAAAGTTAGATCGACAAATGACTTTCAGGTTGTATATACATGCTTAGACCCTAAGCTTGGGTCGTGACAAAGGTGATGAAGCTATGAAAATCTTGAGTTTGATAGAGATGGGGATGATCGATGTGAGACCTCAGTTCCTTGTCATATCATAGGTTCCTTATTCTTTCCATTAAGGTTTTCATCTAGCATAAGACTACCACGTCCATGGCCTAGTCCTACATACCCATGTTGATCGTAATTCATGGTGAGTTTCGAGAATGAGAAGGGATGACCTTATTCATTAATTTTGATCTTACCCCATGGATCTAAGAGTTCCCAATCTTAAGTTGAGTGAGATGAGACCTAAGTTTTACACTACGTGTAGTTTCGTGAACTAAGAATGAGTCTTGATAGACGAGGGAGATCGTACTTTATTATAAAAGTCCTCAGATAATGTTTCTTGATTGAATCGTGCTAATGATCTTTTGTTCTAAGCCCTTTGATTGATCTTGCTATTTACTCCTGATAGAAATGTTGAGGATAGTGGAAAAGTGATAGTTGGAGAGAGAATGAGTTTTCTTAATTCTGATAATAAGGTGATATCATTTCTTTTTTAGATTTTAGACATAGAGAAGAAGTTAGAGAGATTGTGGTGAGTCTAATAGATAGTAAAGGAATCACATGATATAGGTGGATGCGATTAAGGGTGTAGATGTGCTATGATAGGCTTAAATGTGCGGGTTCCATTATGTGAGTATATTAAGGTTATGAAGATAAGCAGTACTCTCTAAGTAAAGGTTAGTATGGGGGTATGATACATAGATTTTGAGGAGTTAGATTAGTGTAACTATGATCATCTTAGTACTAGCACCTTGAGATTTAGAGTTAGGCTTGAATGTAAGAGGAAGAGGTGGTTAGGTGAAGATTTAAATGAGAGCTATGAGCTTGCATTAATGGAGTAGAGATCCATGAAAAGGAGGACAATTGAGGTGGGGACTTGAGCATGAGAGTGTTTAAAGAGTCTTGTATAAATGATGGTCCTATTCTGTATTAGAGTTGATGGCTTCCTTCTTGAGTTCGAAAGACTAATTGTCGAGGTGTTGAAATGATTTAAATTGATTGAGTTTTGATGTTCCATTCATGTATGATGGTGAGAATGTCTAAGATAATATCTCTAATCTTGATTTGAACCGAGTTATCTATTTGAGTGGATGCGTCTATTCATGAGTCTGAATAGAGATGATTTAAGATTGATGAGGAGTCAAGAGTTTGATTCATTGAGTGAGCTTTGAGAAGAGTTCTGATTTTTATTTGTGCATTCACGTCTACCTTTGCTCAACATTCGAGGACAAATGATCCCAAGGGGGAGATAATGTAACATCCCAATTCCTTTCAGCTAAGATTGAGCCATCCTTCATATGATATAAGATTTTAATTTATAATTCTTAATTAATCATAGATGTTAAAGTCAATTTCTTAGTGTGAGAGTAGAATGGAGATGATATAAGGTCAAAGTTCTAATATGAAAGTTTATAAAAGTTAGATCGACAAATGACTTTCAGGTTGTATATACATGCTAGGATGAACTCCTAAGTATTTAAAGTATATTAGATGTGATTTAGAGTCATAAGGGATTTTTTACATCAAGCGAAGTCCAAAGAATTTCTACCAACTAAGTTTTCGTATGAGTGGATAGAAGGGTCAACTTCAAATGACCATACCTCCTAAAGTATAATAAGTTAGGTGAACCATAATATACTTAATTGGAGTTTGGAATAAAAAGTTATGACCATTTTAGTGATGAAGTGCAGAGCTGTCTAAAGGTCCGCGACAGCTCCACGTCGTGGATGTAATGTGGACCCTTACTGGATAGACTAAGTGACATCCTTTTATTTTATTTTGAGGGTACTTTTATCCTGAAACATTTTGGGGTCTATTTAACGTCCCAAAATGCATAAAACTCCAATTTTCATAATCAAAAGCCTCTCCTTCACTCCTAAATATAAACACTCAAGAATCATCAAGAAAGTCATCAAGTTAGGATTTGCTTTCAAGATTCATCATCAAGGTAAGTCATTATTCATAAATTTTAAGATACCCAACCTAAAATTCTTTATCTATTCATGAATTTCTACTATGATCTTAAATCATAACCTAGGGTTTCAAGAAAATAATTTCAAGAATCCCAAGAAAGGATTTCTTGATTCTTCTTTTTCAAGAATTAGGGTTATTCATCAAGAACTCTAAATATTCTAAGTCTAGAATTAAAGAATCAAAGAGAATTCCTTCAACCAATGTTTTTTCATTAAATATTCTTTCACTTCAAAAGAACTACCAAGATCGATGATTTTTCTCCAAGAAAGCTAGTATACATCAAATTTTGATTGTAATATCAACTTGTCAGGTATGTAAGGCTAAACGAAAACATGAGATTGTTCCTCCATGTGCCCCATAGGTGGTAATAGTAGAGTTGAGAGTCCATGAGTCCTCATACATGTTTCTTGAATATTTTCTTGTCAATTAAATCTATTGTATGTATTTTTATATGTTCATAATTATTATAAACTTGTTTTCTTGAATTGAATACTTTTCATGAGATATCGTATAAAACCTATTTGTTAGATTGTGCAAGCATACATAATAAACCTAGGGATAGAGTCTAGAGCCTTTGTTTGAGTATGTTGAACGAGATCTTAATGTGAGTATGAGGTTGAATTGATTGAGTTGGATAATCCCATGAGTCATCATAATTGAGTTCTTGAGTTCTGTCTAAATGACTTCTTCTAATTGATGATTTGAATCCTTAAGTTCTTAAATGAGAATTGAGTAAACTGAGATGAGTTAAAGTCCCTAAAATAATAGAGGGCTATTGAGGTTGAGTTATTGAGATGATGAGAGTCTCCATGAGACTAATTGAGATGATGAGTGTCTCCGTGAGGCTAATTTTGAGATGGGGAGGAGAAGTCTTATAAGTATTGAGTCTTGGGTGGAGTATCAATCTCCAAAATAAGCAATAAAGAGGTCCCAGTTTCACTTATTACCTACACCAGCCCAGCGTAGGAGAGGATTGAACCAGTGCATCTCATGGTCCCCTCTTGAGTTTACGTCCCTGTAACAATAGAGGATGGCCAAGTGGTTCGCTCGTGGACTAGCAATAGTCTCTGAGTGCCCGCCACCCAAGGGTACCCTCCCGCGATGTGACATTATCATTTAATATTATTTAGATAATAATTAAAAATTAAACCACTCAACTAATGTTGATTACTTGGCTAATTAATTGATTTATTATTTATTGTGAATAAATTACTATGTAACTGTACAAATTTACTAGAAAAATCAAGTCTAAGTACTATAAAACTTCAAAATTATCATTTAATATGGTTTAATTTTAAATCAAAATTAAATTACTAAATTAATATTGATTACACAGTTAATTAATCAATTTATTATCTGTCACAAATAAATTACTACATAACTGTACAAAATCACCACCAAAATCAATTCATAGTACTATAATACTTCAAAATTAATTTATTTAGCTTTTCATATGGTTTATATAATAATTAAAAATTAAATTAATTAAATTAATATTGATTATGCAGTTAATTAATTGATTTATTGTCTGTTACTAACAAATTATTACGAAATTGTACAAACTCGCTACCAAAACCAATTCTAAGTTAAAATACACCAAAATTATCTTATTTATCATTTAATATGGTTTATATAATAAATCACAATTAAATTACTCAATTAATATTGGTTACGCGGTTAATTAATTGATTTATTGTCTGTTACAAATAAATTATTATGTAATTATACAAAATCGCAACCAAAATCAATTCTAAGTAATATAATACTTTCAAATTACTTTATTTATCATTTAATATAATTTAGATAATAATTCACAGTCAAATCTCAATTAATATTGATTACACAGTTAATTAATCGATTCATTGACTCTTACGAATAAATTACTATGTAACTGTACAAAATTAACCGCCAAAATCAATTCTAAGTACTATAATACTTCAAATTACTTTATTTATAATTTATTATGTTTTATATAATAAGTAAAAATTAAATTACTCAATTAGTGTTGATTACGCAGTTAATTAATTGATTTATTGTCTGTTGCGAATAAATTACTACGAAATTATACAAAATTGCCACCAAAATCAATTCTAAGTACTATAATACATCAAATTTACTTTATTTATCATTTAATATGGTTTATATAATAATTAATAATCAAATTACTCAATTAATATTGATTACACAGTTAATTAATCCATTTATTATTTATTGCAAACAAACTACTACATAACTGTATAAAATCGTCATCAAAATAAATTCTAAGCACTATAATTCTTCCAAATTACTTTATTTATCATTTAATATGGTTTAGATAATAATTAAAAATTAGATTACTCAATTAATGTTGATCACGTGATTAATAAATTGATTTATTGTCAGTTGTGAACAAATTATTAAGAAATTATAAAACATCGCCACCAAAATCAATTCTAAGTACTTTAATATATAAAATTACTTTATTTATCATTTAATATTTAGATAATAATTAACAGTTAAATTACTCAATTAATATTGATTATGTGGTTAATTAATCAATTTATTATTTATTGAGAACAAATTATTACGTAACTGTACACAATCGCCACCAAAATCAATTCTAAGTACTATAATACTTCAAAAATTTTATATTTATCATTTAATATGATTTTAATAATAATTAATAATCAAATTACTTAATTAATATTGATTACATGTTTAATCACTCGATTTATTGTCTATTGTGAACAAATTACTACATAATTGTACAAAATCGACATCAAAATCAATTCTAAGTATTATAATACTTTCAAATTACTTTAATTATAAGTTAATATGATTTAGATAATAATTAATAATTAAATTACTCAATTAATATTACGTGGTTAACTAATTGATTTATTGCTTGTTACGGTCAAATTACTACATAATTGTACAAAATCGCCACCAAATTAATTCTAAGTACTATAATACTTCAAAATTATTTTATTTGTTAAATTATATAGTTTAGATAATAATTAACATAAAATTACTCAATTAATATATATTGTACAGTTAATTAATTAAATTATTGTTTGTTATGAACTAATTACTACGTAATTGTACAACAATCATCAGAAAAATCAATTCTAAGTACTATAATGCATCAAAATAAATTTATTTATTATTTAATGTGATTTAGATAATAAATAATAATCAAATTACTCAATTAATATTGATTACACGTTTAATCACTCTATTTATTGAATGTTGTGAATAAATTACTACGTAATTATCCAAAATTGCCACCAAAATCAATTTTAAGTACTGTAAACATCAAAATTACTTTATTTATCTTTTAATATGATTTAACGAATAATTAACAATCAAATTACTCAATTAATGTTGACTACACGTTTAATCACTCGATTTATTGTCTATTGTGAACAACTTAATACGTAATTATACAAAATCACCAGCAAAATCAACTCTAAGTATCATAATACATCCAAATTACTTTATTTATCATTTAATATGGTTTAGATAATAATTAACAATCAAATTACTCAATAATTTGGTAAAAAGAGTTCTCAATAATTTCAACAATGCTAAATCAAACAACTCACTTATTGAATTTTTTTTTCAACAACTACAACAATTGCTAAATTAGACATCCTCTTGCTAAGATATTTTTAAGCAAATGCAACAATTGTTGTTAAAGGCTATACACTTGCTAAAATTATTTTCAGCAATTACAACAATTGCTAAATTACACATTCTACTTGCTAATATAATTTCTAGCAATTGTTGTGTAAGGATATCCACTTGTTAATTCTTTTTAGCAATCACAAAAATTGCTTAATCATAAAAACTACTTGCTAAGATATTTTAAGTAATTTCAACGATTGTTGCGTGAGGCTATCCACTTGTTAAAATTATATTCATTAATTACAACAATTTCTAAATTACACATTCTACTTGCAGTTATATTTTAAAGCAATTATTGTATAAGGATATTCACTTGCTAAATTTTTTTTAGCAACTACAATAATTGCTAAATTAGACCTACTACTTGCTAAGATATTTTTAAGAAATTACAACAATTATTATCGAAGGATATCTACTTGTTAAAATTATTTTCAGCAATTATAACAATTTCTAAATTACACATTCTACTTGCATACATATTTTTAAGCAATAATTGTGTAAGAATATCCACTTGCTAATTCGTTTTTAGCATTTACAACATTTGCTAAATCAGACAACATACTTTCTAAGATTTGTTTTTAAAAAATAAATTTATTGACCTCAAGGCTTATTTTATTATGCAAATAAATAAACTAGCTACACGAATTTTGTTGTAACACCTCTCATGTGCTTGGGAAATGTATAGTGTAATTCTTGAATATCTTAAAATTCGTGTATGATTTCAAAAATCCAACTTCATATTCTTGTTCAGTGGGCAAAATTGTGTAGGAAATGTGTAGCCCTAGATTTTTAGATGACCAGTAGCAAAAAATAATTTTTTACTATGGGAGCCAAGGTAGTGTTCCTTCGCAACCAGTTTGCGTCACTCCTTGGGTGCAGACTGGTAGAACATTGACTCCGTTATTGGTCTACATCTTGCCTAGGGCGTGGACCAGTGCAAATTTTTTTATTTTCTATTTTTGGTGAAGGGCATTTGGGTAATAACACAATGCTCATTTAAACGAGAAAACCTCCTTCCTTACCTATTTTCAAGTCTAAAACTCTCAGAAACCCTCTCAAATCCTCTCCATAACATCATCAAATATCCCATTAAGATTCAAGAACCTCAAGAACATTCTTTGGATTTCAAAAAGCCAACTCAAGCCTAAAGTCTTCCTCCAATTTTCTTCAAGAAATTCCAAGGTTTAGGTATGCCAGTCTTCATCCATGGGTCCTTTTACCCATGGATCCCAACTCTCTCTTTTTATGAAATTTCATGATTTCAAGATTTAATTCTTCATGAGTAGTTCCTATGTTATGCAGTATATAGATGAATTATGTTTGATTTTATCAAGTATTAATTGATTATGTATGAATACATATTGAAAGCTTATTCCATGAGTTGATTTGTATATATTGAGGCTATGCATGATATAAACTATGAATACTATGGAGGATTGTGAATTTTATGATGAATTTCATGATACCCAAATTAAGGGCTTTACTACAATATTGGTGGGTTGTCTTGCATCACTTTAAAATAATTTGATTCTACTCTCTCTTGTCTTATACTCTTAAATTACATGATTTTCAGCATATGTTCCCATACTCACCACGTTTGACTTAATTTACATGACAAAAATTCTTATGTTCATGAAGATTATGGCATGATTTGCAAGACGAGCAGGATATGATAAATTATGGGCTCCCAAGTATGTATTAAACTCATGAAATGTTTCTATGAATTAAAAGAATCATGTTGAGCCCTATTTCTATATTCCTACCCTCTTATGAGTAAATAATATTTATATGAGTGGATACACATGATATCTATTTATCCTCACGTACAAACTATCACTAGAATGTACAAGCATGTTACAATCTCTACCCTCATATGAAATTCAATGCCTACTAGAAGGGGTCAAGTCTATGCACTATTTTTACCCTCTAGTATAAGGTATATGACTATGTAGGGGTCCAGTATGTGAATGAGCTACTCACGCTATGTTATTATGTATTTATAAGTTATTCATATTATGACTATAGTTATGATTATTTCATCTATTATAGAGGACTAGACTTAGCATTGATTGAGGCTTAAGGGGGGGCTCGAATCAAGAGGTCCTTATATAAAGTCCTGGTCTCTTAACTATTTGCCACCATTGGTTTATATTATTTCCCTAAATGGGCTTTATTAGTGGATCTATCTAGGACAAGTTACCCACAATGTGGGGTCAAGTATGATTTATCTTGGCAAGTAGACCACTCCTTCTCCGATGGGGAGACATGCATCGGGATTGCAAGTAGTAGCTCACTTTGTCTTATATGTCATTTATGGTCTCCTCCCACATAAGTATGTTATATTATGCAAGTTGATTGTCTACATACATGTTTTAACTCAAGCATTGATCATACATGTCATATTGAGATTATATCTATTGATTATGATTATGGATCTTGAGTACTATGACTTATATCATAGTTGCATTTCATCCCACATACTTAGTACATTATAAGTACTAACATATACTTTATGCATACATGATATCACAAAGTAGGGACCGGAGCTCCTATGATCCTCCTCCTCCACATCGCTAGCCGGATTGCTTGAAGTTAGCTTTGGGTGAGTCCTCAAATTTGGGGACAATGTCTATCTTACCTTCATGCTTTTATTATGACTTGTCTAATATTTTTGGATAGTTATCTTCGAGGGTGAGCCCTAGAAATGTCTTCGACCATGCTCCATCAAAAGTAAAGGTGTTGTTGGATATGGATAGCATGTATTGAGCTTGACTCCCTTTTTATGCCTATGTTATTTTGAAAGACTTCCCTTAGACCCTTATTTCCCTATGCTCTTTCATATTGATGATGAGATGGAAGTACCAAGTCCTATTTTCCTTAGACTCTATTGTTAATTGTTGTTGTCTTATTTTGCTTTCGCAACCAAGGATGTGAGAAGATATACTAAAAGTCTTGTTTGGGGTCCCTTCGGGTTCTCCCTTCGCCATGTCACATCTAGGCCCTAGGCTTGGGTCGTGACAAGCTTTGTATTAGATCACTAGGTTATTAATGGTCCTTAAAAATCCAACACACCGCATTAAGTAGAGTCTTATTCATGTTCGTGAAGCGCGCCACAACTAGGAATAAGAGGCTATGAGGCAGTTTAGGAAATGGTTCACTCCTTCATGATTTATGTCGTGCTTAGGTTTAGATAAGGTTTACTTCCCTAACAAGCAGTTTTTTCCTTTTTTTGATCATGATGCTAACAAGAGAAAGGCCACGGAGGGCTCGCATACCCGAGGAGGGTCCGGCTCATTCGGTTCCCCAAGAAGGAGGGGATGCATATGTCGAATTTCGAAATGTTTTTACCATGTTGTCCCACCATGACTAATAAAGTAAACAAAGGAGCTCAAGCTCCTCATGCTCCTACTCTGGCCTCAACAGTGAGGGACTTTACAAGGATGAACCCTTTAGAGTTTCATGGTTCAAAAATAGAGAAAGATGTACAAGAGTTCATTTATGAGATATATAAGGTGATTGCTATTATGAGGGTGAGTTTGAAAGAGTGGGCGGAACTTGTGGCCTACCAACTCAAGAGTGTTGCACAAATTTGGTTCACTCAATGGAAGCTAGAGAGGGGGAACGATGATCCCATCCCATGGAAGGAGTTCAAGGATGCCTTTCTCAATTGATTCTTCCTACTAAGTTTAGAGAGGCAAAGATGATGGAATTCATGAATCTCAAACAAGGCACCATGAGTGTGAGGGAGTATGCCCTCAAATTCAACAATCTCTCAAAGTATACTCCTCACTTGGTTGCCGATCCTAGGGCAAGAATCAACATGTTTGTGATGGGAGTGCCCAACTTGGTGAATTAAGAATTCCACACCGCTATGCTTGTGGTGACATGTACTTGTTTCGACTCATGACCTATGCCAAATAACTTGAAAGGGAGAAGCTTAGGAAGAGAAAAAGTGGGGGGTCCAAGAGGGCTCGATTTGATAGTGGCTTTCAAGGTGCTAAGGGTGGCCATTTCAACAAGGTCACAGATTCCATGTTCAAGGGTCCTCTAATGATTCAAACAAAAGGTTTGCTAATGATGGGGTGCCCAATCCAAGGTGCAATGGTGGGATGACTCTCCCAAGATGCCAAAGGTGTGGAAGAAATCATGGTGGCCCAATCTTGAAGGATTCTAATGCTTCTATTGGTGTGTTAGGGTAGGCCACAAGATTGTTGATTGCCCTCATATGGATGGTTATCTTTAAGGCCAAGGTGCTCATATGGGTCAAAAGGCAAAGGGAGGCTAACTAGGGGATGCTCCACGGCATAATTAGTTTTATACTCTCTAAGGAAGACAAGGAATAAATGAGGTGCCCGATGTTGTTACTAGTAGGTTAAAGGTTTTTGATTATGATGTGTATGATTTATTATACTCAAGTGTGCCACTCTATCCTTCATTACTCCTTTTATTGATAATAAGCTTCATATGTGCTCCGAATTGGTATGTGTACCCTTTGAGGTGTCTAACCTTTTAGTGAGTCCATTATTGCTAGAAAAGTCTATAAGGGTTGTCCTGTATCTATATTGCATAAAGTCTTGCCTTGTGATTTTGTTGAACTTGACATGGTGGATCTTGACATTATTCTTAGGATGGGTTAGGTACATACATATCATGCTTTCGTTGATTGTAGAGCTCATAAAGTTAGGTTCTAAATTTCTAATGAGCTCATCTTTGAGTGGGAATGTCATAATTTGGTGGTTAAGGGTAGGTTCATCTCTTGTCTTAAGGCCCAAATTGGATTTCTATCGGTTTCACTTACCATCCATCTTGTGAGGGTTAGAGATGTTGAGTCTAAAGTCCATCCTATGGAGTCAGTTCTAGTGGTCAATGAGTTTCTTGATTTCTTTTCTAATGAGATTCCCAGTGTTTGTCCTGTAAAAGAATTAGTTTTTGGTATAAACCTCCTCCTCGATGCACAACCTATTTCCATTCCCCCATACCATATGGTCCCAATGGAGTTAATGGAGTTGAAGGACCAATGGAAGGATTTATCAGAGAAGGGTTTCATAAGGCCTAGCAAGTCACCTTGTGGTGCACCGGTGTTATTTATAAGAAAGAAAGATGGTTCACTTAAAATGTGCATCTACTACTGGCAACTTAATAAGGTCACTATAAAGAAAAACTATCATCTACCAAGGATATATGACCTCTTTGATCAACTACAAGTGGCTAGTCACTTTTCTAAGATTGATCTTTTGTCCAGGTACCACCAAGTGAGGGTAAGGGAGTGTGATATTCCCAGGATGACTTTGCAGACTAGGTATGGGCATTTGTAAATTGTGGTAATGTCCTTTGACTTAACTAATGCACCAACATTATTTATGGATCTCATGAATAGGGTCTTTAAATCTTACCTTGATATGTTTGTGATAGTCTTCATAAATGACATTGATTTATTCGTGAAGTGAGGAAGAGCATGTGAATCATTTGAGAGTGGTGTTGCAAATTTTGAGGGATATTGCATTCCTTAGGCATGTGGTGTTAGGAGATGGAATTAAAGTGGACCCTAAGAAGATGGAAGTGATACGAAA
>JAOTQJ010018442.1:0-17136 GCA_025642045.1 Solanum sejunctum | reverse complement strand
TTGTGTTTAATTGTCATGGAAATAGTCTTTATGGGGTGAAGGAAGTGTTAGAAAACTATTCAAAAGTTTACATGAACATTAGCTTAAATTGGAGTACTGTCAAAGGTATAATGTTATGTTTTAGTGTTGGGGGTTTGCGGTGGGCGTTGGGGTAATGTATTGTGGTTTTTGGAGTATATCAGAAGGCTTGAATATGATAGATATGAGTTTGATTCACTGCTGCTCTATTTTGCTATTTACGTCGCAATAGCGTTTTGTGGCATTTTGATGTTGTAGTGGTATTGGAAAAGTTTTGTTGATGTTACGGGTTGTTGTTGTTGTTGTTGATTGATTATTTGAGCCGAGTTGAATTCTCAAGGTGCCGTATATTAAGGGGAAATGCTTCCAAAAGTTTTATAAATTTAGGACGAAAAAGTTAGGAATAAAGGCACGATATAGATATTAATTATTGGCGTTATTGTGATTGTGTAGACATTGAACGTCCGAAAGTCTAAGTTTTGATTGACCTTACGTTGGAGCTAGTTGGCAAGCGAAACTGAGGTATGTGAAGATTTCCTACCCTACGGCATGAATTAGTAAGCTTATTCAACGTTATACATTTGAAAAGTCCCTTTCTTTTACAACTTGGGTCTGAAAATAATCTATGTTTATTTTTGGCCAATCTTACGATAAATTTACTTCATCCTAAATTTTGGAGTTTTGAAACCCATGAATAATGTTTATATGACTGGAATTAGAGAGTTGGAAAGCTATAAGTTCAATTTATTCCAAAATTACCTCTAAATGTGAATTTGAGCAATTTTGGCAAAATCTCATAAAAGAATAACTACTTGATTTCAAAACTGAACATTTTGCATATTGCTAAGTGTTTGAAACCAGTTTTTGTGCATATGATTCTCACGACTCTGTTCGTGCCCATCTTGCCTCATTCACCAATTCCCGGGCCAGTTATTTTGTGCGCATATATGATTATATGTATATATATATATATATATATTTATTCTAAAGTAGGTTGGATACAATGGATTGGTTTGCCCATGGGCCAGCTTTGCTTAGCTTGGAAACATAAGGAGCTGGGCTTGGGATGGCATCATGATGTGTGAGTGCTGGGCCAAGTTTTCCCCAGCTCACGAGAGTGCGTGGAACCATCGCCTCGACTCAATAAATGGGCATGATGACCTTTATGCATTATGATACGTGAACGCTTGGTGCCATCGCCATGGTTCACCTATCCTATGACGTAAGTGCTTGGCCGTTGTTTGCCTCGGCTCACCTATGTTACAGTTGGGATTTGTGTTGGAGATTTCGAAGAATTGAAACTTCTTGTGTTATGCTGTGGTATGGTGCAAGTTTGGAGGTCGCTATTGTTCCCGTCTGATGTGCATTATTTTGATGTTTGAATAAATAAATTTTTTGATGTTTACATACAGGTTTGACTTCTATATTTTCTTATTCGAATTATTACTCTCACTTACAATTCGGACTTTCCGCTTTACATACTTGGTACGCATTTTGTACTAACCCTCTCCCTTTCGGGGGCTGTGTTCATGCCCGCAGGTATAGACGAATAGGTTAGAGGGCTATCTTCTTAGGATCCTTGCCTACCATTGAAGTGCTCCCTTGCCTCAGGAGCAGTCTGTTGGTATTTACATGTTTTCTTATTTCCTTTACTTTGCATTTGGTATACATTCAAGGGTATGACGGGGACCTGTCCCATTTTATGATCCAGTTTCTATGTATAAAGGTCTGTGGATACATGTGGGTATAGGAACTGTGATGTTGTGACATTGTTTGTATGATATGTTTGCTAGGCGGTTCTGCCATAGCAGTGACCTTGTTGGCCCACATATGTATATATATTTATATGGTAATGTTTGTTATTGTTGGGTTCGCTATTTGCAGGTGAGGCTAGTCAGTAAGAAATTAACAATAATTAGAGGTTAAGAAATCAAAATGATAATGAAAATCTAATTATCAGGCCCACGAGTCTAGAAAAGAACAATATAGTAAAGTAACAATATACCAGAGTGACTAGTATGCTTGATCCTTGAACCACATGGCTGATGATCATTTGTTTGGGCCTCAAACCATAGCTAATGATAATATGCTTTGTCTTTACTATGAATAATGATAATATGCTCGGTCTTCAAACAATAACAACAGTAATCGAAGACCACCCAACTTACAACTGAAGTAGCTCACAATCAAATCATAATAGGATTCATCGATGGAAGAGTATAATAGTTAAGTTATGATCTAGATTTTGGTGATTCAGAGTATCGTAGAGAGGGAAAAGCTTTGGAGTTGCCTTCATTTGGGACATTGTATAAGGCAAGTAGATTTGTAACCATTTGTTAAGTATGATTAAACCTTGAATTCTCCTATGTATATAAATTTAAGTGCTTAAGGGTAGAATTGGATCAATATAGGCTTGATTATGATATTTCAGATTCAGTAGTTAGTCATATGGTGATATCTTGACTTGTGAATTAATTGTGGATAGAAAATATATGGGAATTTATGAATCAATTGATATTGATATCGAGATGGTGCTTATTTTGAGACGTGAATGTCATTGAGATTGTGATTATATTGCGATATTGATGAACATTTGACATTTATGATATTGAGTTACTCAATTTCAATTGTTGAGACATATGATTCATATGGGCATCTTGCATATTTTATTGATATAACCATGATTTTTGTGCCATCTATATATGTGTTTGCTTGATGACCCTTTAAAATGAAAAGCCGAAGGGAAATGGTTCTAGCTAATAAAAGTGAAAAGAAATAAAAAGCCGAAGGGAAATGGTTCTGACTAGATATGAAAGTAAGTTCCCAAGGAAAATAGTTCTGGTGGATACAACAGATATGCATCATGATTATTTGACATTGAATCATATTATTTAAATCTCATGGCATTCACTCCATCCCATATTAGTCTGGCTTGCTATTATTATATGAAATGCTTTTGACATTGGATATCCATTGTATCATTTGACTTGTTTATAGTTGGACCTTTTTTATGTGATGCAATTTGATGAGTACATCTATATCCTTGTGATTTCTCTATGTTGTATATAATGTGTTGGGGCTTTTCTGAGTGTAAGTTTGTGATTCGGTTGTAAGTGGTTGGGTGTTAAGTTGTACTTCTGTTTTTCATTACGTTACTTTAAGTTAGTTCCATTTGCTGAGTATCCTATTGTTTGGTGCTCACCCCTTGCTACATTTTTGTGGTTATGAGCCCTGTCTCTCTGGTTAGACTTTTCTCATTACAGGATCGAGCTTCCAAATTATTCTTGAGGTAGTTGCTTATGTCTTTAGAAGATCTTTGAGGAATCCATTATTATGTTATGTTCTATTGAGAACTAGTCATTTGACACTTATATTTATTTGAGCATTCTATATTTAGAGGCTTGTACATGTGAGACCAGTCTTGTGAAGGTTTTAATTTTCGGTTCAGTATGTCTAGCTATTTTATTTATCTTCCTCTATTATTATTGTAATGTTGGGTTATTAAGTGTTGGGCTGACTTGACTTGGTGGGTTAACTGAGTTCCATCATTGTAATGACCCGGTAGGTCATTTTGAGAATTAGTGCTCTTGAATTCCTACAAGATTTATCTGGAAATATTTGACTATTTTGGACTATTCAATAACTATGACTATTTAAATAATGGGTAAATTTAGATAGCTAGTTTAGTTAGTAGACTAAGTGGTAATTTATGTAACTTCCCATACTATTTATTCTATATTAATTGAAATAATTATTAGGGGTTGTGAAGTAGAGAAAATAAGTTTTTTGAAGAAAAATAAAGAAGAGGGAGGCGGAGTCACCTAAGAAGCGCATAAGCACTGATTGTACAGAACTTCGTCATGTGCAAGAGGGTAATTTGTTTGACATAGCCTCTTTCGAGAAAGGAAATTTTGTTCATAATTGGCATCCAGGAGAAAATACATCTTATGATACAATTGTTTTTTTAAGCGTGTCAAAGTGGATACAATTAAACTGGGCTTACAATTTGATATGAGAACTGGAGACCTCTACATTGCTAATGCCTACTTAGGACTTCAAGTTGGGGGTCCATCTGGTGGATTAGCTAGCCCACTTGTCACAAAAGTTGAAGGCCAGCCTCTGCGCTTCACAAATGGCCTTGACATTGATAAGCAAGAAGATGTAATTTACTTCACAAATACCAGCACACAACTCTAGAGGAGATTAGTGTAATACAGATTTTATTCGAAAGGGAAAGACTCACGTGCTTGATTGATTGGCTTTGGTTACGGCAAGTGAATTTTTTAACCTTTGTTAAGTATATAGAATCTTGTACTTCTTGTGTGAGGTGTTAAGAAAGATTTATATAGGCTTTGATTGAAATATTTGAGTTGGGTAATTATCCTATGCTGATATTTGACTTGTGGACTAATGATGGAGGGTTATTATACGTGAAATAGTAATTTGTTTTATTGATGCTGAAGTGATACTTAGACATGAATGTTGTTAAGGTTGTGATCGTATTGAGATTGAGGATATGACAACATTTATGTTATTGGGCTACCCATTCTTGACTTTGAAATATATGAATTTGTATAGGCATCTGACATATTTTATTTCCATGAACATTATTATTGTGAATTTACTATGTGTTTGCTGAATGATCCAACAAAAGATATGCGAAGCCGAAGGGAAATGGTTCCGGTTAGTGAAAAAGAAAAAAAATGAAAAGCCGAAGGGAAATGGTTCCGGCTAAATATGAAATGAAAATTGCCGAAGGGAAATGCTTCCGGCGGATACATGGTCCATGTGTGTCCCCTATTGGTTTTGACTAAGGCATGTTTATGATCAGCATATGTGTATCATAGGACAGACATGTGTCATTCTACATGACATTGAATTGCATTGCATTACATCTCACGACATTCATTTTCATCACATAATGCTCTAGCTTGTTATGATTATATGGAGTGCTATTGAGATTTGTGATTCATTGTATCATTGACTTGTTTATATCTTTACATGATTAGCTTTGGTATTGATGTAATGATACTTGTGAATTAGCGAGAACTTGATAAATTGTAGAATGTTCCCTATGACTTAAAAGTGGGGTAAATAAGGATTAGACTATCATAGGCTTTGATCATAGGATTTAAAATGGTGTAGTTGTGAAGGTTATGAGTTAGGTTGTAGTTGTGAGTACTTAGGGGGAAGTGTTGGGAGGTACCGGTATTCTATACTACTTAACTTTGTGTTTATTAGTTCACTTGTAGTGTACCATGTATTTGGTACTTCCCCCCCCCCCTCCCTTGCAATAACATTTTTGTAGGTTAAGAGCCCGGATCATCGTGGTACACTTTGTTTTCCTTGTCTGACGCATTTCGGTGGAGATTGTGGGAGGTAGATGCTTTCCATCCCATCTGACTAGTTACTCCTATTTTATGATTTTATTCTATTCTAGGGACAATATCATGTAGTACTTGCATTTCTTTTCAAATCTATTGTAATACATTAGAAGCTTGTGCATGTGACAACCAGGTTTTGGGGGATTTTTGTTAAATTGACCTTTCATTTTGATTATGATTCTCAATTTTATTATTATAGTTGGGTTGTAGGATGACTTGTCTTAGTGGGAAAAGACGAGTGTCATCACAACATTTTTGAGTCGTGATAATCAGGCTTGCTTTTCTGGTCGTAAAACCAACTGTAACACCCCTTAATTCATTATACCTAGTTTGAATAGATGCCTGAGAAAACTAAGAAAAATGATCCAGAAAAGTAATGGAAGAAACCACAAAGGTCATTTATGCTCGTAGAGTAATTTACAACCCATAGATATGGCCTCGTAGGTGCTCATGTAACTTAGTGAAATTTCTCTATGTCAAAGGCCCATATACGAGATAGTGTATGAACCGTACACCATTCTACAACCTATAGATCATGTTTCATAGCTTGAAGATTCAAGAATTAAGTTTTCTGGATGGAGAATGATGAGTTACCAGATGGCCCATCATCTTAGTTACGACCCGTAAAATAGATTTCATATGTTGAAGTTCCAGAAATAAAGATTTCTGAACCTTGGAAAGACGTGTTAAAAGATGACCCATCGTTCATGTTATGAGTTGTACAAAGTGGTTCATAAATCCTAGGTCCAATTTCTAGTAACTCAGTTATTGGATGCCTTCACCTACAAGGTATCACTTTTGACACATAGACTAGCTCTGGTGGTTCCACTCGGTAGATTTTAAAAGGGGTGTTTTCATACTTTCCTATCCTTTTTAATTAAAACCTACGACATTATGGACTTAATTTATGTCCCTTATCGGTAGCCTACGTGTATTATTCTTCAATATACACATAAAAAATCTTGAGAGCACCGAAGAAGAGATAAAAAATGAGGGCTTGATTTCAAGCTTGAGGATCGTCAAAGAATTGATCGTTCTTCATAATTCTAGGTATGTAAGGCTTACTAAAGTGTAGCACTGAGTTCCTCGATGTTCCCTTTCATCTACTTGAGTCGAGGTCATGTATAAGGATTGAGTATGGAAAATTTAATGATCCTAATCTGAGTTAATTGTAATTATTTTGAGTCTTTATGCACATCTATGAATGAAACGCCCCAAAAATGTGCTTCAGAAATGCCCATAATTATAATTTTCATATATGTCAGAATTCGTATGTTATATCGAAAATCTGACATCATATTCTTGATCAAGGGAAAAAAATTGATTTGGGATTGGTATAACTTGGAGTTTAGAGGACCCATAGCAAAAAATAAATTTTGCTAATTTATAATTTCCAGATAGCATCCGCACCTTGGCCACGACATGCCAGCAGTGCAGATCAATGTTAAATTGTCCTTTGCGATGGGTAGTATTGATTTTTCTTGAATTTTTCTATTTCGGCCAAGGGCATTGGGGTCATAGACCCATGACACTTATACATAAAAACACCCATACTTAGCCCTTCTTTAACTCTATATCACTTAAGACCCTCTCAAAAAACACTCCAAGGCTTAACCAAATATCTCATTCAAATTTCAAGGATTTTAAGCCTAACTTATAGAACTCAAGGATCTCTTCAAGCTCCAAGTTCTCTTCAAGACATTTCAAGAAAACCCAAGTTTGAGGTATGTGGGTTTCATCCATTGGGTCCTTCCACCCATGGAGCCCAATCTTCCTTTTTTATGAAAATTGCACGTTTTCAAGTTCTATTTTCTATAATTATCTTTTATTATGAAATATGAGCATGATTTATGTTGATTACTCATGAATATCTATTTTAAGCTCATACCATGGATTAATTTTTTCTATTGAGACTATGCATGTTTTGAGTTATGAAACTGTGATTTATTATAAGATTTGATGATAGATTTCAAGGTACCCTACATTAGGGTTGTACAATATGTGGGTGCATTGATTTTCGTTGAATTTTCTCACATGGTTTCGCTCTTGAATGCATGATTTTGAACAAGTATCAAGAACCCACCAAGTGTTTGATAAAATGTCAAGTCAAGAATTCTCAAGTTATTGATCATCTATTTCATGATTTACAAGTGATGATGCTCACGCTCCAATATGAAAGTGTTTGCTATCTGAAATTAACCTAACTGAGGTTAGGTTTGAATCCCTAGGGAATACAAGGCTTGACTATAAGATTTCACTACTAATCATTCCTAGTATCTATAACTCCAATATCTAGATGACAGGGGGGGGGGTTGTTTTGATTCAAGGATAGTAAAACTGAACACTAATTAAAATTCGAGAAACACTCAATTTTGGGGGCAACTTGGGAATTGTAATCCCCATGGCTCCTTGACTCAATTACCCAAGGTAACATAACATTGGTTGCTGAATTGCATGCAGGATAGTAACTTAGGTTCTTCCAACCCTTTTGTGAAGGTGAAGGTTGAATTTCACCATGGCATTTAGTCGGCCACCATGGTGTGCCAACTAACCATTACCTATTGTCCCAGTCAACCTCCCCTTGGTTAGGTTTGGTCGATCAGATGAGAAAATATTAACCAAATCCTATTACCTACTTCCTTTTTCATATTGTCACTACCTTGGTCAGGATCGTGATAGCAGGCAGGTTTTGGTGTTGGACACCACCAAACAACATTAATCATGAAGGGAAATAAACAATACATGCAAAAACCCAATCATAGACATGCACAAAACCTAGGTCATCTCAAGTCAACTACCCATGGTTCCCACACCCCCAAGTTGTCCCTGTTTAGCTAATCATGGCTATGACAAAACTCATGAAAGTCCACATAATAGTCATAGTTGAGAGCTTCACCAATAACATTGGCGAAGATAAGCACTAGAAGTTGCAAAGCCACAAGCTTGATTGATCAACAATGAGTATAAAGCAAGATTTGCAATCCCCAAAAATGGGTTTCCCAAAGGGAACAAGAATACCCTCTAAAAACATAAGAAAACTTCAAATTATAATGGAGAAATGTCTACAGTTTAACACCCTTTCAAAAATCTAACTTAAACTATTTATAGTATTTATAAAACAACCCTAGGAATTATGCTGAAAAGACAGATGACATCTGATAAATTTCATAGTTATGACTCAGAGGTTTGTCGGGGTTATGTATTAGGTTCTTAATATCTTGGACTGAAGTAGTGCACCCCAGTAGGTATGAGTCGTTACTCGAGTTATGACTAGTATGTTGGTCTCATAGTATTGGTCTTTAGTTTTTGGTCCAATATTTTGGCTCTCTAATTCTTGCTACGAGTCCAACTATACGAATCATATTGTGCCTTAGGACTCGTAGGCTGGGACCATAAGTTGACCTTCACTTGGCTGATTTTTAATTTTTTGTCTCTAAATCCTACTACGACACAACCTACGACTCGTTGTGTGAGCTACGACACGTAGGTGGGTTCGTATGTCTTATGCTTCAGTAAAATGTGCAACGTTTCTTCAAAATCATACCAAAATAACTTTTCTACAAGATTAACACAAGAACACATCAAAACACTAAAAGTCACTTTAAGAACTCATAGAATCCCTTGTTTTAGGTATCAAATATGTTGTAAGTTGATAGCATATCAATACCCTCAACTTAGAATTATTACTTGTGCTCAAGCGATAACTCAATCTATGCAGACAAAGAGAAATACATAGCAGCTATATCAATGGAATATACAACAGCTCATTTGATTCAGATGCCGAACTACTTTTTTAAAACACGGTTGCCAAGTTATTGAGCAAACTATGACATCATGAAAGACTTGACTATCCAACTTTAACAAGTTAAGGAGCATCCAGCATCCCCAATCACCGATATGGTCGTATGCTACTCAAGTAGTGCAAATGCCCTCACTAGAAAGAAGTCCCTTATATTCATTCCAGAACATTCAGAAAGAAGGGACTGATGAAACATTCTATCTCTTACAATTGAAATTCATGCACAATGACTAACACCATAAGCTTGCCCTTAAACTTATTGCTTAAACTTATTTTTCTAGTTTGGTGATACAGTGGAGTTGGATCACTTTAGGGCTTAAAGTCTTGAAACAAAGGCTCAAGGTGCTTTGGTGTGGCATTTTGGGCAAGTAGTGACTAAAAGCCATACTTGAATCATGTTTACCAACACTTTATGCTTTCATAATCCAACCTTTTTTTCATCAATCCCTCTTTGTTCACTTTCTTTGAACTTTTCTAGAGTGCTTTCTTTCTCTTTTTCAATTATGCCTTGATTTCAAACTTATTTTTACTACATTTTCTTCTCAATTAAAAGCACTCTTTATTTTTTTTCTTCATTTCTTTCTTGATTTCCTAACTAACCATTTGATCATTTTTACTTTACCACCATAAAGGCCACCCTTAACTTAGGTTTTTAGCCTCAGGTGAAGTACACAATATATATGCCTCAAACCAGGGCTACCAACTGTAGTCACCCACAACTTAGTTCTGGCTTCAATCAAGGTTCACATGTTCAAGGACAGACCATGGCCAATATCAAGGTATTTGATCAGACAAAGTTAAGCTAGCAAGGTATCAACATAGAACGAGTACATAATAAGCTCAAAAATTTGGAAAAAGGGATTCTCTCACTTAACTTGTGGGTTATTTTAGGCTAAAAGTGGTTTCACTCAAAGAACAAATGCCTAAGATCCTTTCCATATCCACCATATCACCAAACCAAATTTAGAGTAACAAGGCAAGTTCTGAGTCCATTAAGCTCACAACACACAAGGTAATTGCATCCACAATCAAGTTTAGACTAACAGGTCATGCGTTCATTCTCAGCTAACCTGCATAATATTAGAACAAACATTGCTAGATACTCACAAAGATATGAATGCCTCAATACTCACAACTTCAAAATTTTGAGAGCACCAAATTTTGGCATCAAAAGCTTAAAGAAAATCTAAGATATATATATATATATGCTAAAAGATAACATTACTATGAATTTACCCATTATCTATACTACGTAAACATGCTGGTTCAACAGGAAAATAAACATATACAAGGAAAAAGAAGCACGACAAGAAAACCTAGGGATCAAAAATAGGGGAAGTTATAGACTTGAGGCTACTCAAACTTCACCTTAATCCATAACTTTGACCACCCCACCAAATGATGATACTTTGTCCTCAAAGTAAAGGCAAAAACAATAACAAAACATAATAACATAGAAATGTATACATACATTCAATAAAAGCCTAAAAATAAACATCAAAAGTAGAAGTAAAAATAACATCCACATAAACATATTTAAAACACAATCAAAAACCAACATAATAACAAAATTGTCTAAAAAGAGAACAAAGTATCCAAAATGTCAAGATAACAACTAGGGTCACAAGAATTCAAACATCTTAGTGCATTAAGCATTAGACTCTAGCTGATCTGTCGGGTCCTGGAGCTAACTCTCCTCCTCTGCTGCAGTGCCAGAAGTACCCTTTCCAGGTGGAGTGTGTTGTGCTTGGTCTCTCTGAATAGCTGCCAATAAAAGTGACTTTTGCACCACCTCCTCAGGTATGGGCTCCTCTTCCTGCCTCTGGTTTTTCAGGGTGGGCTCTGGGCCATTGTGCTTTGGAGTCCTCTTAACATAAGTGTCTGGACGGTCGGTGAGACAATTAAATGCCTCATCATCTACTGGTGTTACCTAGGGGCTGGAACAGGAGCTACCAACATCTATAATAAGTCGTCCTTGAATTTGGATAACTTCTAATTAACCGTACTCACGTCGGCTGACCCAGCTCCATCAAGCCCTCTTCTATACTCTGCCTGCATCAACCTCGTGCATTAACCGTTCGAACTCTGTCATGAACTGAATCTCAAGAAAATGCCTACATTCCCTCCTTAGCATCTCGAATAGTCTGATCAATCAGTGGTCAGACCCATCCTGATAACTCTCGCAACCTACCTCTCCTACAGCCACCCTGTACAATAAAGCCTGAAAAGCAATAGTAGAAAAAAGTGGATCAACCTAAAGTGTGGTGTTGCTGGTGCTGGGGTACTCGTAGGTGGTGTAGATTCAATCTCGGCTGTCAGTGTGAGCTCTATAGTAGTCAGAGTAGTACCTATACTTGCTGGAGGTGAACCTGGAACCTGTGGCTCGAGCAAAAATGGCTTTGGGATAATTGGAGGAGCTGCTCAAAGAAAAGCCACCGAATTCTCACTAGCCTTGATCAGGTTGGGATCTATAGTGCATGTAGCCTCAATATTTGGGTCCCCATGAGGATCGATGGGAACACCTGCTATACTGCATAGTAGATGGATCAGAACTAGAAATGGTAGTGAGGTGCTTGTTCGACATGTAGCTTCGTGAATCTGCTCTGAAATAATCCAAGCCTAATCTATAGCAGAGCCAGCTAGGATGCTCGACAACAGGATTGCTCTCCCTAGAATAATCACATTATCCATGAAGGCTGGCTTAATACGCCAATGGATAATGGACCACCAAAACTTGGCCAAAACTGATAGGTGTGCTTTAACTATGTGATCTACATGGTTTGTGACTCACATCAGTTTTGCATCTTCTGTGTAGATTTTACTAGCAATCCACCATAGCAACTTTGTCCTAGCCCCAATATTCTTCCTAGTCATCGGTCTCCTCATATTTTTAATATGACTATCATACTCTGTGATGGACTGAGGTAGATTATAAATGGGCCCAAACTATAATTGTCAGATAGTCTCCTCTGAGATATCCACTCCTCTCCCCCAGACTGTCACCATTCATAGCATAGGCTACTTAATTGGCCTTTTGTTCTTTGGCAAGTCCTGGCAGAGTGTAGCAAGATATGCCGCATAGAACTCACTGACGATGTAAGGGGCATATTTGCCCAACTACTATGTGGTCCAATGTAGCCCATGCTTATTCAGCCTAGCATCCAATCTGAGCACTCTATCTAGACTGGAGGCATTCAACAGAGATTCCTCATGAAATTGGTGAACCGGTTTGCCTTGCCCTTTTGGCTCCAACCCTTGGTCATATATTTCTTTCATTCTAAGGACACGCTATTTACAATTGGTTGGTGGTTGGGACTGGACCTCCATCTGCTGTGTTTGGGAGGTGTTTTCTGACTAAAACTCAGAGTTGAAATGTATAGGGGTCATCTGTGGCAAGCTACTATCTAACCCTTTCCCATTGCCCTATTTTTCCTCTTTTTCAGACTAGGAGGAACTAAACACTTCCATGTGTTTGTGCTGCAAGTGCCTGAGTCTGAGGTCTATTGGCCTCCGGGTCTAGCCTGACTCTGTGGGCTTCTACTAAGCCCTCGGATTGCTCGGTATTGGAGGATTCATCCCGCAACCTCTTCTGAAGAGCTTGAATAGTCCATTTGTCTTTTGAAGGCATTTTGTCTACAAACAAACATAAAGCAACCGATTAATCCAATATGTTTGATTCACTAAAATACAAAGCAAAGAACAAGAAACAAACATAAACAAAAGTTAACTATGTACTGATGCAACTATAGATGTGCAAGTACGAATGCAGTGATGACTTGCAAGGTGACCTTCGAGTTATATACTAGCCTAGTGGAACCAATTATCCTTTAAAATTGCTTTCTGATCATACATACAAGATGCAGTTATGACTCATAGGATGACCTATGAGTCATAGTTCTGATCTCGTACCTAGTTTCAGAAATATTTTAAAACCTTAGCCAAGTTTGTGAGACCCTCACTATGAGTCCTACTAGGTAGTATGAGTCATATGTGGGTCTCGTATAAGAAATATAAGAAGGAATCACAAGTTACTAATGCTTGCTATGAGGGATCATTATGACTCGTATAGGAACTTATGAGTCATAGGAGTGCCTTGTAACTGATCACAAAAGCCACCTGCAATGCCTACTTATTTCCTACTCAAAGCACAAATGTGTCACCAAATTTCAACTCATTCAAGCAAATAGGAGCAAAGAAAGACTAAATAACACATATTCAATTCCAAACTAACATTGACAGTTCAAAATGACCATCATCCCTAAGAGTCGATGCCAATTTTATAATTCGTCAAGCACACCAAACATAAAATATGTTTCAAGCTAACACTTAACAACTAGACATGTTCCACATGAGTGCAATCACCATTTACAATTATTCAAAAATAATCCATATGTTTAAACATAGGCAATTACACTCATACCCCCTACATTTCAACTCTCACAATAATATTGCAATACAAATCACAAATTTACCAATTTAATGCTCACAGTCATCCATTCAAGAATCTCAACAAGGTTCAATTTACAACTCAATCTATTTCAAAGCCTATAAACCTTAGATTACAAGTTTACCTTAAAAATTAATGCTTGGCAGACTTAAGCCTGGTCAAGTTAAACCTATACTCATGTCGGGAACAAGCTCATCAACAAAAATTGAGAAGTGTAACTGAAACGTTTACCAATTTGCTTGTAGAGGTGAACCAAGGTAAAGAAAATTGAAAATCAGGGTGAATCCCTAGAATTTGGTAACCTCGCTGAAATCTTTGCTAGAAAATGATGTGGTGGGGTTGGGATTTTCACCCAAAAATATAATAGGAGTATAGTTTGGGTTTTTTAAGTCGAGTTTTAAAATCTACAGATTGGGGCTATAAGACCCCAACCACAACTCGTAGTTCTTCGTATGACTCATAGGTCCCAATCTCGTACCAAACCCAATACTTAGTAAAAGTTTAGGAATCATACCTGGGCTCTATGAACCCCACTTATGACTTATAGGGGATCCTACTAAAATTTAAAGTTGGTTCATAGTGTTTGTACCAACTTCAGATACTTACTATTTTCCCCTACGAGTTGTAGTGAAGACTATGACTCGTAGTCCTGCTCGTAGGAGCTCTCCAAGCATAATTTGTTTTTTAGATCTTCAGTCTTTTACTTCTCATCTGCATACTAAATCTCAAAGCACAGAAATCTTCAAAATTATTACAATTACATCATTGTCTATAAATTTAAATCAAACTACTACTACTACTCTAAGTCTGAAGCAAACAAATAATTAGCAAAATGCTTGGGTTGCATACCAAGAAATACCTTATTTAACATCGTGGCCCAACTTTGTCATCTTCTTTTGTCAACTATCATCGAATGTACACACCTCACTCTGCATTCATTTGGGTGTTTCATATATTGATGAATATAAAACATAATTTTTGCATCATTAACCTTGAACCGCAACTGACCTGCATCCATATCCATAAGTGCTCTCCTAGTGTCCAAAAAAGGTCTCCCAAAAATGATGGGCACCTCAAAATCAACTTCGCTGTCTGGGATCACAAAATCTGCTGAAAAGATGAACTTATTGACTTTAACAAGCACATCCAAAAGGATTCCCTTTTGCTTTTTAATGGTTCAATATGCCATAAACAACCTCATTCATTTTGGGGTAGGAGTACCAAGGCCAAGATTTTTGAATATGTCAAGAGGCATTAAATTGATGCTTACTCCTAAATCACATGGTGCTCTTGCAAATTCAACGCCGCCGATAGTGCAAGGAATAGTGAATGCCTCGGGGTCCTCTCACTTTTGAGCAAGGCATTTAGTCATAATCGCACTACATTGTTGGAGTTCTTATGAGAACTCTTGGTTCAAAGTATGTTTCTTGGTGAATAAATCCTTCATATATTTATCATATCTGGGCATTTTCTCCGGTGCTTCTAAGAGAGGGATATTGATGAAGAGTTTCTTCAACATTGAGAGAAAGTGCTAATTTACCCTCCTTTCCTTCTTCTTGAGCCTTCGAGGGAATGAAGGAGGAGGTTTTGGTATGGATTTCACTTTGTCATGCTCCTTTATCTCTTCTTGTTGCATCCCAACACCCTTCGGATCTTTCCCCCAACTTCAACTTTACCATCGAGACCCTTCTCAATGACTTCATCCACAATAACCAACATAGGGATCTATTGTGCTCTTGCCACTTCGAGTCATCACCGCCATGCAATGCCCTTTATTTTTAGGATTCTAAAACATATTGCTTGGTAGGGTACCTTTTTAGCGTTGCTTCAGTTATGAAGAAACTTGCGCAAACTATTACGAAAGTTGCTTGATTGCCACAAATGAGACTCTATCTTTTGATTAATACTTGAGATATCTGCTTTCATTACCTTTAGAGTCTCACCTTGCTGATCTGCTCACTTTAACAACTTTTCAAACATATCTTCGATCATAGAATTGCTTGATCCACCATCATAATTGTGTGGTGGTACATAAGGATTGCTTCTGTAACCTTCTCTTCTCCCCCATGCAACATCTAGCACTTTCTCTCTCTCTCTCATAATGTCCATACCTATTATCTATGTATATACCCTTGCGGTTAGAGTTTTGACCTTGATTCCTAGAACTTTGCCTCCAATAGTCTGAGTTCAACCCTTGGGTGTTATTCTGGAAACCTACTGGTTGGTTGCTTACATAATAGGCATCCTTATCAAAGAATTGATCATCATACATAGGAGTAATTAGGGGTTAGTGATCTATTGCATTCATACTTGCTTGGTTTTGCTTCAAAACTAAATCCATACTCTTACGGAGTTGAGCAAGTTTCTCCATAATCTCTTCATTCACTTTCACTTACTCATTATTAATGGTAACAGCACAAGAACTCTTTGCATTATCATGGTCACTCTGACCATATGCTATATTGGTCTTCACCACTTGCTTGATTCTTTCGGCCGCTAGCTCAAACAGTTGATCAAGAAAAACACCTTCAATGATCGTGTTGGCACAAGTTTTGCTATAATCATCAAGTGCTCTATAAAAAATCTCGACCAAAGCATCATCAACAATTTTGTGATCAGGGACCATCCTCAAGCATCTCTCCCATATAGTGTTAAGAGAGTCTCCAGACAATTGCTCAAAATGATTCATTTGGTCATTAAGCTTCAACTTCTTCGATCTTGGGAAACATCTTTCTAGGAACACTCTCTTGCAGCTCACCTCAACTTGTGATAGTACATGGAGGAAGTTCAAACAACTATATAGCTGTATTTCTAGTCCATAACAATAGGAACACCCTTAATCCAATAGCATTAATAGAATTATTTTGAGTCCCCATGACACGTTTGCACACAAAGATGATATTTTGGAGATGACGATGGGGATCCCTTTATGGTAACCCTATTAATAGGCCATTGTTTTAGAGTATCTGGAGAAATCGACTTGATACTGCAAACTTAGCATCGATCGGTAGAAGGGATAGTACTATAGAATCGATAACATCCATCGCCATAGGGTTTAATTAGTATTCATTCTAGCCATAAGCATTTGCATTACAATCTCTAAGTTGTGGCCGATTAACCCTTAGTGGTAGATTCTCCTCACTTCTTAAGCCTTCCTTATTCACATGTATTACTCATGAACCTCAATGTCCCTATTTACTCGTGCCATCCTGTTAGACCTCGTAATTAATTCGCTCGAAGTAAATCGTTCAAATGGAAAAGTTATGGCGAACATGGCGTATTTTAAATTAAGTAAGTTCGTAGTGCTTAATTATAATTGGAGCATAAATTTTTAAGTTGGAGTCGAGAGTCCTCAATTGGATTAAAATAGAAAAGTTTGGTGACCTAATTGAACAATGGGCTAACTAGGAACCCTTAGGGTGCAATTTTAATAATTTGGGCCTCTATAAATACCCCCTCCTTGTTCAAAAAATGAAGAAAATTTGTTT
>JAOTQJ010018421.1:0-17138 GCA_025642045.1 Solanum sejunctum | reverse complement strand
TAAGTGTGCATCCGCGACAGGTCCGCGTCGCAGCTCTGTTGTGCATCTACACTGGAATTCATTTTTGGATCAAAAAATTATTTTTCAATTTGGTTGCTCTAAAATTTCAACGAGATCATTTTATCGCTTAATTTTCCATGCTAATTGAATATATGATCTCAAATTTGCAAATGTATCATTGAAAGATGTGTTATATGCACGATTCCATTCTAGTGGTGTTACAGTAATTTACTGGGTGTTACATAATCTCTCCTTTGGGATCATTCATTCTCGAATGATGAGTAAACATCGATATCAAGATATGAATATACTCTAAACTCATCTCAACATTCACATCTACCAGTCAGTCTTCCGACTCCTCATTACTCTCAACAATCTCTATTCAGGCTCAAGAATTGTCAATTGACTCAAGAATAGGAACATCAATTAAGTCAAGTGTAAGAATGTTACCTTCAACATTCTCATAATTAGGAATGAATAATGATCAAGACTCTTCTCATCAATTACTCAATAAATTAAACTATCGACGCATTTGATCAATCACAAATCACTCAGAATAGACAAATTAGTTCAGATCAAGAGTGGACATATTCTTTCAGATGTTTTTAGCCTCAAGAACGAATGGAATGTCAAAACTCAATCAATTCGAATCATTTAAACACTTCAACCATAAGCCCTTTGAACTCATGATAGAAAACATCTACTCTAGTAGAGAATAGGACCATCGATACATAAGACTCTATGTATAACTCTCAACCTTAGCACCTCATTTCAATTATTCTCCCTTTCACGACACTCTACTCCATCAACTTAAGCTCATAACTCCTACTCAACTCTTTACCTATCCATATCCTTTTTTCCATTCAAGCCTACTTCTAAGCCTCAAGGTGCTACCTTTAACACAATCATATTCATACAAAGCTTATCCTCAATGCTTAGCTCTATACTTATATAGGGGCTTTCATTAAAAGATTACTAGTTATTTTCACTTCTTCACTATCATGAAGTCTTCGATAGTTTGTCATCAATACTCGCATAACAATAACCATACATTCAAGCCTATCACTCTAACTACTTTAGTTCTCTCTTAAAATTTTCATATCTACTTAGCACTTCTACCTCCACCATTCAATGAGATCCCACTCAAAGACATACTATCATACTCTCACCTACCTATTGGACATTATAAGATCACATCGCTCTTCTCCTCCCTATCTCTACCCCTACATGACATAATTACAAAACCAATGTCACTGAAAGAATTTGTTTACTCCTCTGAGTCTACCCTCATTCTCCATCTAATACTATTAACATCACTATTAGGGGATAGAGGAACTCGCCATCTCCTCTTCTGGTGAAGCCCCAACTACTACTCTTGGACAATAAGCATCATTCTATATCTCAAACTTGACACTTTACATCTTACCATCAATAGTAGCATAACGTACCAAAGGTCAGGGCATGTATAAGATAATGTCTGAATAGAGAACTTTCACTCCCTCCCATAAATCATCACTCATCTACTATCATCGATATTTCTATCAAGACATGGGAAGATAAGATCACTTAAAGAACTTGGAACGACGATCATTAGGATGATTCAATCGAGAAATCTTTTTTGAGAATGTTCATAATGAAGTACAACCTCTTTCGTATGTCAAGACTTATTTTTGAGTTCACAGCATTATATGTAGGGTAAAACTCAGGTCACTTCTCCCTCAACATAGGATTGGAAGCACTTAGATCCACGGGGTAAGATCAAAGTTAATGAATGAATTCGTCATTTTTCATCCTCACAATTCATCATGAATAACAATCAACAAGTGGTATATGGGATTAGGCCATGGGTATGATAGTCGTATACTAGACGGGAATAGAGCATCACCTCAATGAAAGAATAAGAAATGTATGATATGACAAGAACATTGATGTCTTATCTTGATAAACGTATCTCTATCAAACTCAATATATATTTCAATTTCTCACGTCACTATCTCCCCCTTAGCTCAAGGGTCATCTCTCCAATTTTGCGAATCAAATTCCTCTACTAGGCTATAAGCATATATCTCTACACGATCGAGGAATCGCTATTCATAAGAATAGACGTCTTAAACTCTTCTATTATTCTATAGTTGCACAAATAAATTAGTCACTAAGACTCTCTTCAAAGATAACACTATCACTTTCCTCTTGTCTCTATGGAAATCTCTCTCTATATTTGCAGCTCTTAATGGTATACATAACCACTTCCACAACTCTTACCATATAACCTCGTCTTTTTTCTGCTAATGCTCAACTTCTATGCTCTCATAAACTAATTTGTATGATACTTAGAATATAAGGGAAAAATGCATCGTCGTCTATCCATACGTCCCAATCAACGTAGTTGCTCGGGATGACAAAGATTGCTTACATCAGCCTACTCTATATTGACAACTCAAATATACTAATCTATATACTTATAACATTCGTAAGTTAGATCTTCACACATCTTTACATAATTATGGATACATATCTCAAGTCTTTTCTTATCTATTGAGCTATCCTCGTTTAACTAGTCTTACCTGAGGGGAACTTGTATTCCTCCCATAACATCACTTTCCTTACAACTCAGTACCACTCACATATACATTATACCTCCTTACCTGACGAAGCTCATAACTCGATGAGCCTCATGAACTATCACTTAAAAAAATCATTGGCCTAATTGAGATCTATCATATTGAAAACACTCTTTTCCCCTATTTAACATCCACACTTCACCCTTAATAATATGGATATTACAATATCTTGACATAAACTCCCTTCTAGTTTGAGCACGCTCCATCAAGTTCTAACAATAACTCTTTCTATATACCTCATCGTGAAAACCAAGGGGTACTTACTACTTTTTTCGTAAAAAATTATGGCAATCGACTCATCCCCTAATTACTTACCTAATAGATAACAACTCTCGTCATAGATCTCAATCAGCTATCACTCTCATTATCTCATCCTTTCCTTTATTAGGTCTTCTTGGAAGCATGATCGTAATTCCATAACGCATAACAAATGAATTAAAGGAGAGTTTTCATAGAGTTTAACTCTATCGCACTAATTGGAACAAGAAAGAAGTGTACAATTCTTAATGTCTTATAGCCTCCTGCTTGTAAAGAGTGGTGCAGAACACACCCATAAACAAGACTCATCTAGACACAGCTTTATAGACTCCCTAGGACACTTGAACTCATACTTTGATACCAAGTTTTTCACTCCCTAGAAGGATACCCTAGATGTAACCGACACTCAGAGACTGTTGCTAGTCCTCAAGAAAACCACTTAGCCTCATCACATTCATTCATACATACATTCTACTAATCAACGAAAGACATAAAGAAGTAAATAGACATATCTCATCTAATCTCAAAATAATATTATAAGTGGAAAGGCTAGTAGAAAGAAAGTAGCTTAACAAATCTTAACATCAACATTCGACTCTAGTCTCTGAAGCCTCTACTATCAAGTGGTGCCAATGACAAATCTATGGCTACCTTAATCAAAATAAAGCCAATAAGTGTCTAACTCTAAAGCAAGATGAATAAATATAATGAATCCTTCGAGGTAAGGGAGGCTCACCAATCAGTTGAACGTCTCAAATCCTCAATTATGTGCCTATTGATGATTTTCAAATCTTATATCTACATCATGAAATGATGTAGTCCTAAAGAGGGACGTTAGTATATGGAATATACTAGTATGTAAAATAGCTGAATGAAACTAAAATAGATAGAATAATATAGAAACAACAATCGACATCAAGGATAGTAAAATTCATCATGTCAAATGTCTATCTAAAGCAAGAATAAAGAGTAGACAAGTGACCCATCAAACAATAAACTCATCAATCGAATCAGACTCATCTCAGAAGGACTCATCTTAGAAGGACTCATTTCATCTTATCTCATCTTATGTCATCTTATCTCATCTCCTCTTGACTCAGATTACTTAGTTTCAGAACTTTTTGGGAGTTTCTGTTAATCGATAATAACCACTTATGAGCCAGGGGTTATACAATATTCACATTGATATTGCCACAATCGTCCCTTACTTTCTAGGTAAGGGACGAATATTATCCACAAGTAATCTGAACTCAGCCATCCTTTATTAATTTTAGGGATGTAAACTCGAGAGGGAAAAAACCATGATATATAATGGTTCAATCCTATCCTACACTGGCCTGACATCGGTAATGAGTGCAAGTGGGACTCACTCTTACTCATTTTGTTGATTGATACTCCTCCCAAGATTTAACGGTCATAAGACTCCTCGTCACCATCTGAAGTAGCCTCATGGAGGCACTCATCATTTCAATTGGTCTCATGGAGACTCTCATTATCTCATTAAATCAAACTTAAAGGTCTTCTATTATTTGAGAGGCGTTAACTCATCTCAATGAACTCAATTCTCATTTAAGAACTCAAGGACTCAGATCATCAATTCGAAAAAGTCATTTAAACAAAACATCAAGAACTCAATTATGAAGACTTATAGGATCATCAAGATCAAATAACTCTACCGCATAGTCATATCAGTTGCTCTAAAATTTGAGTGGTACCATTTTCCCACTTTATTTTCTTTGCTGATTGCATATCTAGTGTCGAATTCATAAATGGTACATGGAAAGATGTGTTATGTTAATGATTCCAATCTAAGAGTATTTTGATAATTTTATCAGGTGTTACATAGTACATTCTATGTATGAATGCCCCTTTGGCGCTACATCATTTTGTGATGTAGATTTTGTAGGCAGAGGATTTTAGCAGGCTAATCATTGAGGTTCACAGATTTCCAGACAGAGACTTGGTGAGTCCTCCCTTGCTTATGGGGGACATGTTTATCTTTTCATTTACTCTTGATTATTTCATTAAACTGTGGTAGCCATGACCTATTATGGTACCTTATTAAAGGATAGCTATAGAGGCTTCATAGACATAGACAGTTAATTGCTGATGTTAGGATTGATTATTTGCCATTTCTTTTCTATTGAGATACTTCTTTTATACTTTATATAATAATGATTTTGATAACCTACTGATAGTTTATTATTTCTTTTATATCTTCTATATATGTGTTGATTGAACGGATATAATGAGACTAGGTGATTCGCTTGGGGGCTAGCGATAGCCTCCGAGTGCCAGTTACGTTTAGGGTACTTCTTGGGGCATGACAAACTTGGTATCAGAGTACGAGTTTAAGTATCATAGGGAGTCTATGAAGCCGTGTCTAATAGATTTTTTTTTATGTGTATGTTGTCGACCACACTTCATAAGCAGGAGGCTATAGGACATTAGCAATTGTCTAATTTCTTTCATATTCTAAATCATGCGATAGAGTTATTTCCTCAAAAATCTATGATGATTCTTGTGGTGCTCTAAACCTTTTAACTATGCCTTGTATACAGGTGATATAGACATAATGTTCAAACTCTTATATGTGAGATTCGATAAGTGATCAAAATGGCAGAGAGACTGCACCCAGCTTGAGAGAAGCTGACTAGTGTGCTATGTTGACTGACTAGAAAGAGTGCACTATTGCTTATATAAATTGTGCATTTGAGTTAGCTCTAGATGTACTCAGACCCTTCATTTTCAAAACTTGCTCCTGATGTTACCCATGGGAGAGAAACTTGTGTCTCCAAAGAGATTAATGTTACCACCTAATAGTGAGATATGAGGTCTTATAAATCCTGAGTAGAATTGAATCATTCCAAAGTTAGAATTATGATTATGGAAAGAAAGGGACAAGATAGCAAGAGTGATGGTTGATTGAGGCTTATAGTTAGAGTTGTGTACCTATTAGGTAAGTAATGAGATGATGAGTCGATTGCCATAGGATTGATGAAAGAGGGGTGAGTGTCCTATGATTATCATAATGAGGAATAAAGAGAGAGAGAGAGAGAGAGAGAGAGAGAGAGAGAGAGAGGTTTAGTTTCAGAATGTGTTAGAGTATGGACAAAACTAAAAAGACATCTATGCTGATGTATTTTTGTATTCTTTTAGCGAGGGTGAAGTATATATGTTAAATAGGGGAGACAAAGTACTTATGAGATAATAAACCTAAACTAGGCTTATGATTTCTACGTGAGAGAATCATGAGATTCATATAGTGATGAACTTAGCTAGATAATAAAGTGAGGTATACTCGATCGATAAATGGTATATGAGTTGTAAAGAGAGGATGTAGATCAAGTATTCGCTATATGACTTTAGAAGGCCTATATTCCTAAATTGTACCTAGTAGTTATAGGTCGATATAATGCATGGAAAGTGTGTGACGTAGATAGCAATAATCCCTAAGCTTGGAATTTTGGGGAGTATTGTGAAAAGAGAGATAACATAATGATAGTGATAACCTTAGTTGGAGATTTGCTCTAAGAGGCTTGTGATAGTGTATGTTCGAGAAGAAGATGTTGACTTGTGAGGAAGTAATGCTATGGGCATGGTATAAGTGACCCTTAGGTAAGATGAACGAGACAAGGATAGGTAAATAGATAAGAAGAGACTTGAGATGTGTACTTATAATTATGTAAAGATGTGTGAAGCTCTAAGCCATGAGTGCTATAATAATCTAGAAAATACATTTGAGTTATCAATGTAGAGTAGGCTGATGAAAGTATGCCTTGTCATCCCGATCCACTAAGTTTATTGGGGCGTATGGATAGATGATGAAGAGTTTTTCCATTATAGTCTAAGTCTTATATAAATGAGTTTATGAGAGCACAAAAGTTGAGTGATAGTAAGGAAAAGAAGTGGTTAGATTATAAGTGGTGTGGGAAGTGATTATTGGGTGCCAATAAGGGTAGCAAGTATAGCGAGAGATTTCCATAGAGACAAGAGGAAGCTAAGAGTGGTATCTTTGAAAAGAGTCTTAGTGGCTAATTTATTTATGCGACTATAGTCTGATAGAAGAGTCTAAGATGCCTATTCTTATGAATAGTGATTCCTTGATCGTGTGGAGGTATATGCTTACAACCTAGCAAAGGTAATTGATTCCCAAATTTAGAGAGAGGACCTTGAAAGCTAAGGGGGAGATGATGAAGTGGTAAACCAGAGCAAATCTTGAGTCTTTATAGTAATGGGTTGATCAAGATAAGATATCACCTATTTCCATCTCATACAATCTTTACCCTCTATTTGATGTGATACTCTATTCCCTTCTGGTGTATGATTGTCATACCTATGGCCTAGTCCTATACATATCATGTTGATTCCTTTTTATGCTGAGTTTTGAGGATGAAAAGTGATGAATTCATTCATTAATCTTGATCTTACCCCATGAATCCAATAGTTTTCAGTCCTATGTTGAAGGAGATATGACCTGAATATACATTATATATAGTTCTGTAAACTCAGAATGAGTCTTGATAGAAGAGAGAGATTGTAATCTATAAATGTTCTCAGATAAGATTTCTCGATTGAATTGTGCTAACGATCTTTCGTTCCAAGATATTTGAGTATTCCAGATTTCTATTCTTGATAGAACCATGATAGTAGGCGAGTTATGTGTTATGGTAGAGAATGAATGCTCCTGAAATTGTGGTAATGGAGTTGAGTTCTTATCTTTGAGTTGATGTTCCTTTTGAGCCTCTGCATACTTGAGTATGCAAGTCCTTGATAGTATTCATCCCTAATAATGATGTTAGACATAAAGTGTAAACTCTAGATATTGTATTTGAAGTCTATCCTTGAGCATGTGTATTCGAGTATCTGATTATTTGAGTTGTTGATGGTATTCGTGCTTATTTTGCATGGAGAGATAGTAGTTTGAGGTTTTGCCAAAAGGAAAGATGATGAGTTCCGCCAGGTTCAAATAGTGATGCTGATGATAGTAGGCTGAGGGTGAGGCTAGATGAGGAGGAGTGAATGTATCCTTATTATGATATTGCTGTTAAACTTATGTTCTATAGGGATAGAGATAGGAAGGAAAAGAGAGATAAAATGTGATAATGAGTAGTAGATAGGTAAGAGTATGTTGGTATGATTCTAATTGAGAACTCATTGAACGGTTGAGGTAGGAGTGCTAAGTAGGGTTGAAAATTCTAAGTGTAGTTGAAGTGGTTAGAGTGATAGGCTTGAATTCATGGTTGTTATTATGCAAGCATAGATGATAGACTAGTAGAGACTTTGTAATACAGGCTTACGAAAGAGTAGTGAAGAGGACTAGTGATCTTTTAATGGAAGCCCCTATGGAAGTTTAGAGTTGAGTATTGAGGATTATCTTTGTAGGAATATAATCATCTGTGAATAACACCTTGAGGCTTAGAAGTAGGCTTGAATGGACAATGCGGAGGTGGTTATATGGAAATTTAAGTAAGAGCTATAAGCTTAAGTTAATGGAGTAGAGTGCCATGAAAGGGAGTACAATTGAGGTAGGGAGTTGAGCTCGAGAGTGTCCATAGAGTCTTGCATATCACGATGGTCCTATTCTCTATTAGAATCGGCGACTTCTTTCTTGCGTTTGTAATGGTAAATGACGAGGTGTTTAAATGATTCAAATTGATTGAGTTTTAATGTTCCAGTCGTGCCTGATGATGAGAATGTTGGAGGTAATTTCCTTACTCTTGATTTAAATTGAGTTGTCTATTCTTGAGTTGATGTGGCTATTCCTGAGTCTGAATAGAGATTGTTAAGATTGATAAGGAGTCAAGAGTTTGATTGATTTAGTAAGAATTGAGACGAGCTTTGATTGCTATTTGTTCCTTGATGTCTATTCTTACTCATCATTTGAGGACGAATGATACCAAGAGGGAGTTAATGTTACACCTTAATTTTTTTAACCTAAGACCGAGTCATCCTTCATATGATATAGGATTTTAATTGATAATTTCTAATTGAGTATAGGTGTTTAAGTCAATTTCTTAGTTTGGAAATAAAATTGGAGATGATCTAAGGTCATACGAACCCTCTAGTACAAAGTTAAGCTAAAAACTTTCTTAGCATTTAAGTTTTAAAGTAAACTTTTATACAAGTTAGGTGAACCAATGACTCGTAAGTTATTAATACATGTTAGGATCAATTCCTAAGTATTTAAGTATATTAGGTGTGATTTAGAGTCATAGGGGATCCTTTACATCAAGCCAAGTCCAAAGAATTTCTACCAACTAAGTTTTCATATGAGTAGATAGAAGGGTCAACTTCAAATGACCATATCTTCTAAATTATAATGAGTTATGCGAACCATAATATATCAAATTGAAGATGCTTGAATTAAACCAGCACATCTAACTATGCCATATTCAAAGTTCGAAGTAGAAAGTTATGACCATTTTAGTGAAGCATTGCAGAGCTGTCTGAAGGTCCGTGCTCGGAGAGAGTTACGTACCAAACACGGACCCTTATTGGTTAAGCAATGTCATTTTCTCCCTTTTTATTTTGATGGTGGTTTTATCCTACAAACTTTGGAGTTCTATTCAAGGTCCCAAAATGCTTGAAACGCCAATTTTCATAATCAAAACTCTCTCCCTTCATTCCCAAACATAAACGCTCAAGAATCATCAAGAAAGTCATCAAGTTAGGATTAGCTTTTAAGATTTCTCCTCAAGGTAAGTTATTCTTCATAAATTTCAATCTACCCAAGCCAAATGTTTTCATTTATTCATGAATCTCTATTAGGATTTTAAATCATAACCTAGGATTTCAAGAAAATAAATTCAAGAATCCCAAGAAAGGATTTCTTGATTCTTCTTCTTCAAGAATTATGGTTCTTCATCAAGAACTCTAAAGAGTCTAAGTCAAGAATTCAAGAATTAAAGAGAATTCTTTCAACCCATGCCCTTCCAAGTTCTTTTATTTTAAAAGAACTACCAAGATTAAGAATTTTCTCCAAGAAAGCGAGTATTCATCAAACTTCGATGGCAATATCAAATTTTTAGGTATGTAAAGGCTACCCAAAACATGGACTAGTTCTTCCATGTGCCCTAATGTATGAATTAAGTTGTTAGTTGATAGTTGATAGGTCATGAGTTGAGGTTCTTGAAGAATTTTTTGATATTTATCTTTAATTCTTATATATTATTATGAATTGTAGATCAACATACTTTAAATTGTTATTTACATGTATTATTGACTGATTTCATGCTCAACCTATATGATTTTCCTTGTTAAAGACTACAATAATGAACTTAGGGTGATGTTTAGAGCCTTGACTATTTATATATATGTTGATTGTTGTGGTCTGAGTCTTGAGATGCGTATTATCGTGGCTGAAGTAGATGAAGTTGATATTCTTAATGTTTAAATGAGGTTGAGATAGAGTTTTGAAGGAAGAATTTGTTTCTTGAGTTGATGAAATGATAGATGAGATAAGGTCCCTGCCTGAGAGGGGGGATGGTTGTATAACTAGCCTGACATTGATAGACTTATAAGCATATTGAGTCCTGGGATGAGTATTTTCACCAAAATGGGTAGAATGAGTCCATCTCGCACTAATTAATTACATGGCCAACGTAGGAGAGGATCGGATAGTGAAAATGAATGTTTCCTTTGCCCTGTAGAGGGCTTGACAGACTTCTTTTAGGATCCCGGACAGACTCCTTCTTTACCCCGTCAAAGTACTGAACGGATGTGGCAATGACATCTCTTCATTGTATCACCATTGACTCATAGGTGTTGATTGCGAGTTACAAAAACTCCCAAATAGGTTTTTTGATGATAGTATTCTGACATTGATGTCATAGTGTGATGTCTCGATTGGATAGTGATGTGATATAGACCATTCCTTACTCTGAGTGGAGGATGAGTGATTGATGAGATACTGACGTCGTATATTAATTACTTTAGCCCATTTTACATATAGTACATTCCATGTACTAACCCTCCTTTGCCGCTACATCATTTTATGATGCAGATTCTGTAGACAGATGGCTTCAGCAGGCTAATCGTTGAGGTTGGCATATTTCCAGAAAGAAACTTGGTAAGTCCTCCCTTGCTTCCAGGGGACAAGTTTATCTTTTCATTTACTCTTTATTATTTCATTAAACTGTGGTAGCCATGGCCTGTCATGGTAGCTTCTTAGAGGATAGTGATAGAGGCTTTATAGACATAGACAGTTGATTGTTGATGTCGAGATTGATTATTTCCCATTTCCTTTCTATTAAGATACTTGTTTCGTACTTTATATGATAGTGATTGTGATAGCCCACTGATAGTCTATTATTCTCTTTATATCTTCCGCATATAAGTTTATTGAACGAATGAAATGAGACTAGATGGTTCGCTTAGGGGTTAGCGATAGCCTCTGAGTGCCAGTTACGTCTAGGGTACCCTCCTAGGGTGTGACACAAATAAAATTAAATAACTATTTTAACATCTTTATATATAAATATTAACATTGAATTTAAAATTTAATAAATATTAACAAATATCTATTGGATATTAATTTTACACTTAATGAGAAAATTTAATAACATTTAATTATATCATTTAAGAATAAATTTATGAATAACTATTGCATCCGTGCATTGCACAGGATCTTCATAACTAGCGATTTATATGAATAAGTGTGGGTTGTTACTTTACCACTAAACCAATCAAAACTCGCCAAAGCAAGCAACTCTTCATCGACGTACCTGCTTGAGTTGTCTGCTTTTACTCCTTTATCATATAGGGCTAATAAAAATATTTTGTGGACTTTTCAATTAAATCTTTTTATGGCACTTGCTTATTGATGCAGCTGCTTGAGCTACTTGATTATATTTCTTTAGTTGCTTCAACTATGATTTTACAATATTATCCCAAATAAAATATTTTTTCAACTGTAAGAAGAGAGAGAAAAGTGAAGACTAGGTGATTTTAATATAAATTATGCTATAATAAAAAAGAGTACCCAAAAAAGCATAATAACTAATCTAAAAGAATTCATTAATGTAAAAGTCCAATTTATTTTTAATTTTATATCTTTTTTATAAGATATTTTTATATAAAAAAATATTTTTAACTTTACAAATGATAACGATGTTGATCTTGCCTTTGTTCTTGTCTCTTCCTCCAAGATATAAACAATGTTATTGAAGTATTAGAAAGTATGAACGAGATATTGAAATAAAATATGGAGTATTTAGTGAAAACTTATATGTTCGTACGTCTTTACATCAAACTAATGAATTTATTATATGCGATTATATGTAAAATTTTAGTATGTAATTATGATTAATTAATTTTTATTTGTTTAATTACTTAATTATACTTTCTCCATGTCAATATACATGACACAATTGAAATTTCAAAAGTTAACAAAGTGCTTGATTATATTTAAAATAATTATTTTTAAATTAAACAAATAAAATTAAATAACTATTTCAATATCTTCCGATGATTATAGTTGTGCAAAATAGGAAGTACATAAGAAAATACATAGTATAAATAAATCAAGATGTTTATGTATATTACTTAAAATGACGTAAAAATTACTATAGGTCACAATAATCGTCAATTTAAAAGTTTGGTTCTTAAATTTTACCAGTAGAAATGTGAAAGAGGCAGCTCACCGCCAACATGCCTGCTTGAGCTGCCTGCTTCTACTCCTTTATTATGTAGGACCCATAAAAATATTTTTTGGACTTTTTTATCAATTTTTTATGGTAGTTACTTATTGACACACCTACTTTAACTATTTGATTATATTTCTTTAGCTGCTTTAACTATGATTTTTATAATATTACCCCTAATAAGACATTTTTTCAACTGTTCAACAATGATTTTGCTAATATCGTACTGATCAATTATTTTAAGTCATGTAAATAGTGAAATTAGGATAAAATAATTTTTTTCTAAACTGAATAAATAAAATTAAAAATAATTATTTTAATATCATTTAATGATTAGATTTGTGTAAAAAGGGAAGTACTTTAAAAATGTGATATAAATAAATCCAAATGTTTATGTATATAACTTAAAAAGATGTAAAAAGTACTACAGGTTACATAACTATGTCACGACCCGAATCTAGGGTCTTAAAGTGACACGGTGAATGAGAACCCTAGAGTCCCCAAACAAGGCTCAAAGTATCCATATTCACATCATCATCAGCGTAAACAGATAATAAACACATATATTTCTAAGAGAAAGGAGAATAGGGCTCATGCTATGGGAATGTTATAGGAAAAGAGAATAATGTGGATTCACATAACATGTAGCACATAACGACTAGGGTAGGGGTAAGTATAATTCACTCTATGGGGGCAATTTGGGACTTAAGATCTTTCACATCATAACATAAAAGGACATCATAATACTCATAGTGTCACAACCCAAGCCTAGGGCCTAGACATGACATGGCGAATGAGAACTTCAAGGGACCCAAACAAGCCTCTTAGCATATCAATCACACATCCTTAGTCACAGAAGCAAAGTAAACAACAACAAAAGATATATAAAATGGGATGTGGGACTAAGAGAAGTCTTGAATATAAACAAAACATAAGAGTTAAGCTCATACCATAATAACATCAAAATATCGAACATACACCTCTAAACATAGAATGAGCGGGGGCCAAGACACTTTTCAGGCACACCCTCATGATGTCAAATGCTCAACACATAGCAAGAGAGTAGATAGTTTCCTCGAACTTGAGGACTCACCAAAGCTTGTCTTTGAAGAATCTCACTAGCCTCGTGGAGGACGACCAAGAAGAGCTCCGATCTCTACATGGTGATATCATATAGGCAAAAGTATGCGTTAGTACATCTGAATATACTAAGTATGTAGGATGCAATGCAATAAGATATAAGCCAATATAGTCAGAATGCATAGTAATAGGCAATAGATAAGCATAATCTCAATAAAGCATGCATGATCAATGCTTGAAGTAAAATATGTTTATAAATCATTCAACTTACATAGAATATGATACATATGTGGAAAGAGACCTCAACCGTCAAAGAATAAGACCATGCGAGCTACAACTTGGAATTTCGATGATTACCCCTCATCAGTAAAGAGGTGGTCTACTTGCCAAGGTAAATCATACTTTACTTTACGTGAACATGACCCATTTCATATGAAGTAACCCTCCTTATAGAAACATGACCCATTTCGAAAAGGATCTCATGAGAAACTTTTCTTTATAAGAACACGACATATTTCGGGAAGAAACTCAAGAGAGAGTGCACTAAATGGATCTATTAGTAAAGCAAGGATAAAGTATACTCCTATGTTGGCACATAGTTCAAGCAAAGAGAGCAAACCCTCCATCCATTGGTGCTAAGCCTAATCCCACAGAATAATTGAAATAGCCATAATTTAACAATTTTTATGAAATATGGAAATACGACATGAGTAGTTCTAAAACATGTTTGACCTCTAATAGTGGTCTAACTTTAAAACATCAGAATAGATCATCATCAAACATTATCCTTACATTAATATCAATGGCCTACAAGAGGTAAAATCTTTGAAAAAGGGCTTAATCCGATATTTACAGCATCATAGACATTTTCATGAATTCAATACACTTTTTAAAGCCCAAAATCATCATAAAATCACTTAACTCATAAATCATGCAATAGATCATCAATAACTCTAAGAATCCTTGTCAAGATATTTTATGAAACACTTGGTGGGTGTGCAATAGTTCAAAATCATGCAATTCAAGAGTGAAATAATATGATAAAACTCAATGTAAATCAACGCACCAACATATAGTAGAACCCTCATGTAAGATAACCTTGAAATTCATTATCAAATCTCATAATAGATCATAGTTTCATAGCTCAAACCATGCATAGTCTCAATAGACAAAACTCATTCACAGTACAAGTTTGAAATAGATAGTCATGTATAATAAATCAATATTTCACAAAACCCCAACATAATTTATACTCATAATCCATAATAGAAGATACCCATAGATAATACAATTTGAAAATATGCAATTTTCATAAAAATAGAGATTGGGTTCCATGGGTGAAAGGACCCAATGGATGAAACCTACACACCTACATTTGGGAATTCCTTGATGTAGACTTGAAGGAGACTTCAAGCTCGAATGGAGTTCTTGAGATCTAGAATTAAGCTTTAGACACTTGAATTTGGATGAAATATTTGGTTAAGTCTTGGAGAGGGTTTTGAGTAATATAAAGTTGAAAATGGCTGAGTATAGGTGTTTTCACGCATAAGTGCGCATGAGGCTATGACTCCAAGGCCCTTGGACAGAAATAGAAAATTAAGAAAAAAGTTGAACTGGTCCATGTCTGGTCCATGACGTGAACCCAACGTAAAGGCAAAAATTGTACTGCTCTGCACCTAGTTTGCGTCGCTGCCTAGTCGCAGATACACACTGAATAAGAAAATTTTGTGAAAATCATTTTTTGCTATAGGTCTTGCAAAATAGGCGCTATACCCATTCCGTACTCAATTTTGCCCCCAGATCAAGAATATAAAGTCAGATATTTTATATCATGCATGAATTTTGAGATATATAGAAATTATAATTATAGATATTTTTGAAGCGCATTTTTTGGGCATTTCACATAGACAATCCACATAACGGTATCTAGTAGGTAGCCATATCCATAAACATGATCTCCGTATACAACACTTAGTATATAAACATAAATGAGTTTACAAGATGTCCAACAATGCCTCTAGTCATAAAATAGGTCGGGGGCTAAGACATTTCCCGAGCGCACCCTCAAAGTAAATAACATAAACAAAAGCACCATAGGTAGAGGAAGGATGGATCTTTCTTGGAAGATAGGACTCACCACAATAAGCAAATCTCACGATCCAAACTAACCGTTATGTGATGGATGAAGGTAGCCCTCGGTCTTTACATAGTTCGATCATATAGGAAAAGTATGCGTTAGTACATTTGAATTTACTAAGTATGCAGGCACACAATGCATATGACTTATCAAATTTGCATTTAATGTTAGATGACAAGGGCACATAGTATAGAAAGAGATATATAGCAAGAGATTGTAAATAATATGCCATAAAACCAATGATGCATGAAATGCAATAAAGATCATATATAGTGTGGATGTGACCAAGACCATCATATCAAACTCATGTGAACTATTACATGAATTCCCCGATGTGGACCTCCCATTAGTAATAGAAGATTACTTGCCAAGAGTAATCTACACTTCACCTTATGACCCTGCCTTTTTGTTGTGATGGATACCTTCCTTACGATCACATTTCTTTAAAAGGATTTCCATATCAAAACATATCATATCATATCACATGAAAATGTGTAACCACTCCTTATGACCCCATCTTTTCGGTAATGGCTAGTATATATATAACACCCCATATTTTATATATACTAATGCTATGTAAATGAATCAAGTTATGGTTTGGTCAAATTTGTACCAATCCTTGAAAGTGCTTGAATCTTATGTTAATACGCGATATGTGAGTCTAAATGCTTAAGAGGGTCGAGGGTATGTATGTGTTGGTGTTAGATTGAGGATATATCAGCCCCAACTAAGTAAAAGAATTGAGGTTATTGTATGAGTTAATAATCTAGTAGATGAGTTGTAACAACCAGAACTTCACACGTGCATATATTGTCCGCTTTGCCAGCCATGGGTAGCCCATGCACCAGCGCATGGTTTTATTTCTCCCAGGTTTCCCTAGGAAAAGGCCTATGCACATATAAGTTCCAAGCCCCTTCAAATAGCCAGTAACTCCCTCTCTATAGCCGATGTGGGATTCGCCTGACTGAGAAAAGGTGTCTCCTTCGGTCCTTGAACTCACCCCCCGTAGGGACTCAGCGTCCTCGCTGAGGTTTGTCCCACCACCGGACTGTTCGAGAGTCGGCTCTGATACCAACTGTAACAACCCAAACCTCACACATGCATATATTATCTGCTTTGCCAGCCATGGGTCGCTCATGCACCAGCCCGGACCTCACACGTACATGGGCGACCCATGGCTGGCAAAGCGGACAATATATGCACATGTGTGGTCCGGGTTGTTATAGTGTCACGACCCCACCCAAGGTCGTGAATGGTGCCGATAGGGCACCCAAACATACACTTATACTGAATCTCCGTTTACGACCAGTAAGGGATTTCAAAAAAATTTGATAGAGTTTTCTCTGTTTTTCTAACTAACCCCACCTGCAAACAGCGAACCCAACAGTACCAGATATT
>JAOTQJ010018381.1:0-17145 GCA_025642045.1 Solanum sejunctum | reverse complement strand
TCATATGGCAATGTCTGGTACTGTTGGGTTCGCTGTTTGCAGGTGGGGTTGGTTAGAAAAATAGAGAAAACTCTGTCGAAATTTTGGAAAATTCCTTAACTGTTGTGGATGAAAAATTCGGTATAGTATATGTCTAGGTGCCCTATTGGCACCAATCACGACCCCTAGGTTGGGTCGTGACAGATTTATTTTTCTTAATTGATTATGCTGTCTTAATTATGTGTTGTCATTGCTCTTTTTTTACAGCTATGTTGCATATATTTTCATATGTGTCAGCCTTTTTCTCTTCATCTTCCTGCCCTGTCACTTCCTTTCCCGTCTTCTATTTCCTGCGCCCTCGTGGTTAACAGTTTCTTGTTAAATGTTAGAGATTTTTTCTTACTAGGAATCCTTCTATATTTTATTAAAGACCGTTTCTACTTTTACGTTATACAATATTTTCTAGCCTATTTCTACATGTTGTTGCCAATTGCTTCCTGTTATTTTCTTTTTGGTGATGCCAAAGGGGGAGAAAAAGAGATTATCTATCATTAGTCAACTATTATCCTGAGCAAGTATTCAGGAGGAACACTTATGCTACCAGTCAAGGGACGAAAAGTAGGAAGTCGACTATACACTCAGGGATATATTAAGAAAATCAGAAAGCCGACTATACATTGATGACTAATTGCAAGAAAGCATAAAAAAGAAAACAATCTGGTTAAGGAACGACCTAGAAGAATCTATCAAGAAAATCTAGCTGGAGGCACCAAGAGCACAATTATTAGAAGGAATCAATTTAATACCACGCAAGAAAGAAAAATCAATCAAGAAAAATCAAATCTGAAGCAATCAAGAAAATCAATATAGCAAAATTAAATCTGGAGCAATCAAAGAAATCACTTAAGTAAGAAAAACAAATCTGAAGCAATCGAGAAAATCAATCAAGTAAATGAAAACAAATCTAGAGCAATCAAGAAAATCAATCAATCAAACGAAAACGAATTTAGAAGATTGTGAATCAAACTAATGGAAATCTAATATATAGGATGGAAACAAAAAAAATACAATGGACAACACTTGAAAGCAATAGTGCCAGAACGACCCAAAAATAAGATCATGACTATGGAGCCACTAATTGCCAAACCCAAAGATAAAATACCATAAAAGCGGAAAACTTAATAGATAAAAACCATATCTCAGAACCTGTTGTCACAAGTGTAAAGTGCATCTAATACATTAACGAGTGAAATAAGTTTATTTCAGTCTTCGAACAAAAATAAAGACCATACAATTATGATAGAATCTAATGGAACTCGAAACCCTTGAGTCTTACCACTAGATCTAGCATAAACTAATTGCACAAGCAAATCAACTACCATTGGATAATCCTGATAAGAATCTACAAGCGAGAAAGACGTAGGTGTGAGTACACATAATATGTACCCAATAGGTTTAACCGACTGTAAATCAGAAATTGAATAAACTATGAAATTATTTAGGAATGCTTTCACCTACAACAGAAAAATTAGTTTGGTATCAGTGCCACCAATTTACATAGATACACATGAATAAGGTAAACATATAATCTCAATTAAGTCAATCCAAAATAACCATAAGCAATACAATGGTATGATATGCAATGCAATGTAAGGTGGAATCAAGACTATCGCATAGCCTGTCATATACAATCTCAATATATCAACCATCTTGCCACCTAACTCATGGTCAAGGACTCATAATAATAATATTAATGTATCAACTAACTTGCCACATGAGTGTTTGTGGTCAAGCACTCATGATACGAATCTCAATGTATCAACTACCTTGCCACATAAGTGCTCGTGGTCAAGGACTCAAGATACGAATCACCATTCACAACTTCTTAAAATATTATGACATGTAGTATGAAGATGCATGCAATCACGACACAATTACGGAAGCAATATTTCTCTCAATAAAGACAATACTTATCAAAGTTCTCCAAGTTAGCAATTATATATTAACCCTCTTTTATACATTTTGGAATATTGTTTCTTTGAAATTCTCCACCACGTTTAAAAATTATCATTTCCCAATTTAGTCATGATTTTCAATATTGTGTCCAATGTTATACTAAAAGTACATACATTCGATCATCATTTGCCTCATATTTAATACTTTTATTTATCCTTCCCAAGCATAATTTTTGTGAATTGTGCTAGACAGTGTGATTAAATTGTAAAATTAAATTGATACGAAAATGAAGAGATTGATACCAAATGAATCAAAAGTAAAAGATCATAAAGAAAATTCAAGCAAGAAGCTTAATGGATTAAAGTAAATATTATATTAATATTTTTCACTTTTCCTTTTAATAGATACAACAACATGATGCTCTCGCTGTTGAAATCATTGACCAAAAGAAAATTCACCCAATATTAAAATAATATATAAATTCACTCATACATTGATTTTACTTCTATTAAGAAACAAAAACAATTTGGGTCCCATTATTTGAAATGAAAGTTATGTTAACATGTGTGCTTGTTGTCTGGTCATTTGGTCAAATTCTCTTTTGTACACCATTTATATACATGGTTTGCATGCATTAGCTTCTCTACACACTTGGCACCTTCCAATGTCTTTATCTGTCTACTGATATGCTCCCCCAACCTATTCTATTCCACTTTGTTTTGTGCATAAAAAAAAGAGCAAGTTTAAACTACAACTTCTTTGCTTCTTTTCTTATTGTTTTATAAGGTATTCTATTTTATTATCCCTAAATACTGTCTTTTGAGCTTCAGCTGGATTATACAGGGTGCTTAAATAGGTACTTGATTTTATGCTTTTGGAATTTTCATGTGATTCAAAAACTTACTAGAAATTTATGAGTGGATTTTCAGAATATACCATTTGGTTTTATTTTCAGTTTGGTTTGTACTTAGTTATTTTATTTTAGGATCCTTTACTTTTATTAATGAGCTACAAAATAATTTTTTCATATTTAATGCTAATTAATAATTTAACAATTAGTCTACGATTTTCATGCTTTAAAAAATAACCGCCTATATAATTAAAGTTTTCCACACGGATATTATAAGAAAAATTTTCAGCGCATGATACAATCCCATTTAATAAATTATAACATACAAATATTCAATAACTCAATCCTAATCTCAAAGAAGGATAGACAAACCAACCTCAATGCCGGAACCATACTCGAATATTTCTACTAAATGATGAATTTTTGAATTCAACTTCCGAAGTGATAATCTTTTAGCATGAAGAAACATACACGTCACAAGGACATATTATATATATACTATTGTTATTTTATATCATAGATAATGTGCACATAAGTGAAGGAAGAGCAACATAAGTCATTTATTGTTATCTGATGGAATGACTAAAAGACAAAGCTATGTAGAATTAATTTCTCTCTATTTTGTTATAAGACTGAGGTTTTTTTTTTTTTGCACAATTGGTTCAACTTTTATAATTGGAAGATAACACTATCTGTAGTATCTAATGGGAGACAAATTCAAGTGTATTATCTTTTACAAACGGAAGACAAAACCAAGTGTAGCACCTTTTATTATTGGGAGACAAAACTAAGTGCAGTATCTTTTATAATTGGAAGACAAAACCAAGTGTAGTATTTTTTTTTATATTATTAGGTTCATTACATTATACTCCACTAAAATATGTTCGTATATAAACATAAGGTAAAATAATGTACTTGAAGCTTCAAAGAGATGCGGGTATTTAGCATGTATGTCAGACTTTGTTTCCCAAGTTGCCTCCTCAATAGGATGATGTCGCCATTGAACTTTAACTGAAACGAAATCCTTAGTCCTGAGTCTACAAACCTTCTATCTATAATGGCTATTGGCTACTCCTCATGAGTTGAATATGGACCCAATTCTAAGACATCACAAGAAATAATAAGGGATTCATCTGGTATGTATTTTTGAAGCATGGAGACATGGAATACTAGATGGACACCTGACAGTCTAGGTGGCAAAGCCAGCTCATAAGCCACCTCGCCTACTATTCTCAAAATCTTACATGGGCTAACAAGCCTCGGGCTAAGCTTTCCCTTCTTTTTTGAACCTCATCAAACCTTTCATTGGTGAAACCTTTAATCACTCATGATTGGGTACCATAAATTCCAAGGGATGAACCCTCTTATTGGCATAGCTCTTCTACTGACTCTGGGCTGTCAATAATTGACTTTGAATCAGGCATACTTGCTCCATCGCATCTCTGAGCAAATAAGTGCTTAATGTATCAATGGAAACTGAGTTAAACCACCCAATAAGTGGTCAATACCTATGGACATACAATTCCTCAAATGGTGCCATCTGAATGCTGAAGTGATAACTGTTATTATAAGCAAACTCTACTAAGAGAAAGTATTTATCCCACCAAACACCAAAATCAATCACACAGGCCCTAAGCATGTCCTCTAATATCGGACTAGTCCACTCGGCCTAGCCATTAGTCCAGGGATGAAATGCTGAGTTCATGTCTAATTGTGTACCTAAACTATGCTGCAATGCCTCCCAAAAGTAAGAGGTGAACATCGAACCTCGATCTGACACAATAGAAATAGGTACCCGTGTAATCTAACAATCTCACGTATATAGATTTTAGCTAGCTGCTCCACACTGTGGTTAGTCTTCACCAAAATAAAGTGGGCTGATTTGATCAACCTTTCTACAATCACCCAAACTGAGTCAAACTTACCTAATGTCACGGGTAATCCAGTCACAAAATCCATAGTTATACGCTCTCATTTTCACTCGGGAATGAACATCCTCTGCAACGAACCTCCTAGATTTTGATGCTCAAACTTAACTTGCTGGTCAGTGAAACACTTAGCCACAAATTCTACAAAGTCCTTTTTATCCCACACCACCAATAATGTTGCTTTAGGTCATAAAACATTTTTTCCACACCCGGGTGAATAAAATACTTAGCACAACTATGAGACTCTTCCAAGATCAAGTGAATCCAGTCACCTATTGTAGGTACACAAATGAGCCCATTAATGCTTAACACTCCCTTGGAATCAAGAAAAGTTGACTTAGCTTCAGCCCTCAACATTTTGTCACGAATTACACATAATTTGTAATCATCAAAATGGTGAGCAAGAATTGGACCCATCAATGTAGACCTAGCCTCAATGAAGGCCAATACACTATGAGGTGGGGAGATGTCAAGTCTGACCAATTGTCTAGCGAAAAACTGAACCTCCAAAGCTAAAGGTGTCTCCTTCGCCCTAAGAAATGCTTAAAAAAACCATCCTAAAAGCCTTCTAGCTCAAAGTAAGCCACCACGTTAGCCTTGCTAGGGTGATAAATAATAGAGATATCATAGTCTTTCAGCAACTCTAACCACCTACGTTATCTCATGTTCAAACTAGGCTCAGAGAAAATATACTTAAGGCTACGATGATCAGTGTAGATCTCACAATGAACCCCATAAAGATAGTTTCGCCACAATTTCAACATGAATACTACTACAGCCAACTCAAGATCGTGGATAGGGTAGTTTCTCTTATAAACCTTCAGTTTTTGTGAAGCATAAGTTATAACCCTCATCTTTTGGATCAACACTCCACCTAAGCCTACACTATAAGCATCACAATAGACCATGAAGGGTATGCCCTCTTCAGGTAACGGTAGGCTATGAGTCGATGCCAATATTTCTTTAAGCTTTTGGAAGCTTGTCTCACACTCATCAGTCCATGAAAATGTTACTTCCTTATGAGTAAACCTAGTCATAGGAGTTGCGATAGAGGAGAACCTTTGAACAAATTAATAGTAATAACCTTCTAGTACAAGAAAGTTATGAATTTCAGTTACTAAGGTAGGTCTCACGTAATCACAAATTATTGCAATCTTAGATGGATAACCATAATGCACCATTAGTTACCAAATCACCTAGGAAAGCTATAGACTCATGCCAAAGTTCATACTTAGAGAACTTAGCATAAAGTTTCTCTTCACGCAACCTTTGGAGCACTCTTAGAGCATAAGTAACGAACATGGTCTGCCTCACTCTTAGAGTATACTAGGATGTCATCAATGAACACAATCACAAATGAGTCCAAATAGGGTTTAAACACTTGGTTCATCAATTCCATAAAAGTGGTGGGGGTATTAGTCAATCCAAATGACATAACTACAAACTTATAGTGACCTTACCAAGTCCTAAAAGCATTCTTTGGGATGTCTAACTCCCAAATCCTCAATTGATGATACCTCAACCTTAAATCAATTTTGGAGAACACTAAGGCATCTTGATGCTGATCAAATAAGTCATCAATTCGAGGTAAAGGATACTTATTCTTGATGGTCACTTTGTTCAATTGACAATAGTCAATGCACATTGTCATAGTACCATCTTTCTTCTTCACGAACAGTACCGGTGCACCCCAAGGTGACACACTAGGCTAAATGAATCCCTTCTTTAGCAGATCTTCTAATTTCTCCTTCAACTCTATAGGAGCCATCTGATTAGGGTAAATGGATATAGGCTTAGTGTTCATTTCCACATCAATAGCAAAGTCGATATCAAGTTCTAGGGGAACAACAAGCAAGTTAGTAGGAAACACACCTATGAACTCCCTCACTACCCTTATGGTCTCTAAAGAAGGTGACTTCGTAAAAATATCACGTATGTGAGCCAAATAAGCTAAACACCCATGCTTCATCATGCGAGAGCATGAATGTAAGAAATCACCCCTTTAGGATAAGAGCTATGAGTGCTTGTGTATACTAACTGAGGTAAACCTGGAAATGCTAAGGTCATAGACTTAGCATAGCAATAAATGTCTTCATGATAAGATGACAACCAATCCATTCTCAAAATAATATCAAAGTTTATCATGTCTAGGAGAATCAAATTGGTATACGTCTCCCTACCTAAAATTACTACAATACAATCCTAATATACCTGATCCACCACTAAGGATTCATCTACCCGAGTCAAAACACAAATAGCCACATCAAGAGGCTCATATAAACTATCAGTATTTGTAGAAAAATAAGTTAATACATATGAATAGGTAGATCCAGGGTCAAACAATATTGAAGCTGAATAATAATAAATTGGAACATTACCTGCGATCACAACATCAGATTCTTGTGCCTCAGTTTGCTTGGAATGACATAACATACTCGATGCTCACTGTTGGCTTATGCTTTACCATAACTACCACCTCTAGATCCATCCTTGGCGCATCTACTACCACCCCTTGCATTTTGAGAAGCACCTCTAGTTGTTGAAGTTGGGGTAGAGATAGTTGTTTGTACCTCTGGTTGAAAAGATGTAGGAGCATGCTTAGGGAAATCTTAGGCCATATGACCAAACTTATCACATACGTAACAACCTCTGGGCCTACTAGCACTTTTTGCACCAGGAATGGCTACATGAATTGGTTTCCCCTGATAACCCTAAGCGCCCTATCTTTGAGGATTTCTTTCTTTGGGTGTATGACTTCCAAACTGACCTAATGGTGGGACCTCTTACTATCACCCTATCGTGCATGCTTGATTCCCTCTATCATCCTAGCATGGTCAACAATACTCTAAAAGTAATCATCAGATAACACAAGAGAGGCGGTGGCCTCCTAGAGATAGCTTACGAATCCCTTTATGAATTGGCAAATTCGCTCAAACTCCGTGGAAATACTAGATATGGCATAGCAGGATAATTCATGGAATTGTACTTCATATTGGGACATAATCTGACAACCCTACTCCAATCTATCAAACTTATCACCATGCCTATCACGAAGACTTTAAGGTACAAAACTCTTCAGAAAGATCTGAGTAAACTGCCCCTAATTCATTGTTGGAGCATCGATACGGTTTTGCGCCATGACTGAACTCTACCAATCCTTGGCCATGCTTGTGAACTGATAAGATGTATAAGCTACTCCGTGATCCTCCAGAATACCTAAATTACACAATCGATCCTGATACTCTATCAGAAAGTCATATGTACCATCCCCGACTGTACCATTAAATTTGGGAGTAGCCAATCTTATAAATCTTTCAAAGTTTTTTTGTTCAGATAAGGACATAGCAGTATTAGCAGAAATTGGTAGGGCTAAAAACCTTGGACCCGCAATAGAAGGTATGGCAAATGAACTGGGGTCCGAAATCCCATACTAGGTCCCAAGATAGCTGTGTAGGGCTATTCGATATAGCAGGAACTGCGGTAACAGGAAGATTACTAGTAGCAGGGGTACCCTCCAACCATAAAAACAATTGAGTCAATAGATTCTGTAATACTGGTGTATCCTTTGAGGTTGCAGGCGGCTCAACAAGATCCTCAGCCTACTACTTATAAGTTGGATCAACAATTGGTTTAGGTGAATCTCCTTTGGTCTGACCTCGTGTTGTTGTTGCTCCTCTAGCCTGGCCTCGACCTCTAGCTCTATCACAACCTCTGCCTTGCCCTCTGCTTGGGTCTTCGACAGTAGGTAAAGACTCGTCTTTGGTATCTTTAATTCTTGTCCTTGAATCTATGCAAAAAAATGGGTTAGAGTTATACAAAACTTGAATATGAATAAATCGCACGCAAGGATTCAACAAAAAGAGGATTTCTTCTAACAAACATCATGTAGCCTCTCAAGGATAGATATGGACATCTAAGTATCAATCTACAAGACTCTACTAGATACCCTGCTCTTTAACTCGTGATACTAGTGAACCTAGAGCTCTGATACCAAACTTATCATGATCCAAAAATGGTATCATGACTACAGAGCCACTAATTGCTAAACCCAAAGATAAAAATACATTAAAAGTGGAAAACTTAATAGATAAAACTATATCCGAGAACCTGGTGTCATAAGTATAAAGAACATGTAATACATAAACGAGTGAAATAAGTACATTTCAGTTTTCAAACAAAAATAAAGACCATATAACTAGGATAGAATCTAATGAAAATCAAAGCCCTTGAGTCTTACCACTGGATCTAGTATGAACCAATTACATGAGCAAATTAACTACCACGTGGATAATCTTGACGAGAATCTGTGGGGGAGAAAGAAGTATGGGTAAGTACACATAATGTGTACCCAACAGGTTTAACCAACTGGAAATTCAAAATTAAATAAACTATGAAATAATTTAAGGATGCTTTCACCTGCAACAGAAAAACCGGTCCGACATTGGTGCTGCCAATTTAAATAGAAGTGAATAACGTAAACATATAATCTGAATTAAGTCAATCCATGTTGAATCTAATCAAACACTTAGGTTACTAGATCATTGAATCTGTTTCACTAGTCTAATAGTGTAATTATATGTATATGTACACGAACTACACCAAAAAGATCATAGTCAAAAATTGAACCTTGTTATAGAACTCAATTCCTTTTTGGAGAAGAAGTCTTCACAAGATTATTCAAAAAACTCTAGATGAACTAGAGAAGGAAGTAAGAGAACAGAAGGAAGAAAAGTTCGTTCACTTCTTAAAAGAAAAGATTTCTTGTTTCTCTTAAAAAAATGCTTTTATAAGCCAAAAGGGACACAACTATTCAAAGAGTTGTTTCTCTTTTCTTTTATTATTAAATAAATAAATATAATAAATATATATTATTTAAATATTATATGAATATGGGTTGAACCATGTGGGTGACTCAATCCAAATTCCTTCATCTCCCACTCACATATAGTAGTCAACTTTCATTCCTATTTTGTATCATTCATATGTACGACTAGATCGTGTGCCTAGTGCATACTTTTTTGAGAGCTTCATTGCTATACATCTATTAGGAATGTACATTATCTTAATCAATAAAACATAAAGTAGATAATAGTATGCAAAACCCTAGATCATTTATCACATTCATATCTCTCATTATCTATTTTTCTTAATTTTGAGTTCATCGTCATGTACTAGTGTGACAAACAAACATAAAGGACGTTAATGAACACAATTGATGTGATAATATCCAATGATTTTCCTCATCTCATGAATCTCTTAATCTCAATGTGATATGTTTTTCTAAAAATATTCCGCCAGACCAAATCAAATATGACCTCTTGGCAACAAACTAAGATAGCAAACACCATATTGAATCTCAAGAAACTGATTTAAGTTATAAGGGTACAAACATGAAAATTACTTATAATTTTCAGGATAGCAAGTAAAGACAGAACTTGTATAGCCCTTATAGGTCACTTTATGCATATATGGTATGAAACATGTATCACAATATTGTCTCCTTTCCCATGGAGCGTATGTCCTTTATGAATAAAAATACTGTGCAGATAATATGAAAGACAATTCATATCTTACTTTGAGTTTACAAATCTACTCATTTATTTATTTTTAAGACCTCGTATCTAGTATTAAAATAGACTAACTCACTTCAATCACACATGATTAAATACAAACTAATATACAATATTTTGATTATAAACTTTTAGCTCTCTTTTATCATCACTTCTAATAATAATTAGCTTATAACTGTCTCATATCTACTTGTCACTTAGACAATAGAGGCAATTGCTTGTGTGAATAGGCCAATCTTTTTGTCTGTTTGGCATACTTTCTATCTCTTAGAATTATATGTACACTACATAAACAATACTATATCTATATGAACTAACAAGAATGAAAAATTAGGCATTAAGTCAACATTAACTTCAATAATGTGAATTTACATGAACATGTCTTGAAAAATAAAAATAAAAATACAACAATATCTATGTAAACCCAATAAATTCACACGTATTTCATAAGCATCAAATTTTATGGATTTCGTTAAGAGATCTGCTATCATTTAATGTGTAAATATGTATTTTATATTCACTTTCTTTTGTGCTACCATGCCTCTTACAAAATTATTCTTTATGTCAATATGCTTTGTCGTCCCATGGTACTTTGGATCTTTCGTGTAGGCTATTGTAGCCTGGCTACCATAACTGATTACAACAGACTCAACAACATTGTTATATATAACTAAGTGAACCAGAAAACACTAGGCCAAATAGATTCTTGCACAATAGATGAAAGCGCAACAAACTTAGTCCATAGTGGACAAGGCTATGTATGACTGCTAATTGCTACTCCATGATATGGATCCATTATTAAGCAAGAATGCATATCTAGATGTGGATTTTCTCTCATCTAAATCTCCTCCCCAATCAGTATCTGTGTAGCCTTTGAGCTGCAGATCCTTTCCTTGATACATAAAGGAAAGGAATAGTCGATTTTGCCTTTAAGATATCTCAATATCCTTTTAACTGCTTTCCAATGTTGCGGTCCTAGATCGGATTGATATCTTCAAACTAACAAAACAACATAAAAAATATCTGACCCAGTACACATCATAGTATACATAAGGCTTACGATTGCATTAGCATAAGGAACTTTTCTCATTTGTTCCTTTGGATATGGAGTATTAGGATACATCATTCGATTCAAAGCTTAACTTTTAGAAACTAGAGTGTTTATGGGTTTACAGTCTTGCATATTTAAGCATTGAAGAACTTTTTCAATGTAAGGTTCTTGTGAAAGAGATAATAATCTCTTTGAATAATCTCTTGAAATCTTAACTCCAAGAATATATGCTACTTCACCCATATCTTTCATCTCAAAAGTAGATGATAACTGCTTTTTTATTTCTTTTATAAGATTAATCTCACTCGCAGCTATTAATATATCATCTACATACAATGATAAGATCACAAACTTATCTTTGAATCATTTGATATACACACAATGGTCTTCATGAATCATAATAAATTCATATGATATGATTGCATCATTAATATGTAAGTACCATCATCGAGAAGAGTGTTTAAGGCCATAAATAGATCTTTGAAATCAACATACTTTATTTTCTTTAACTTTTTCACGAAACCTACAGATTTTTCCATGTAGATTTCTTCTTCTAGTTCTTCATTGAGAAATATAGTTTTTACATCGATTTGATATAATTCAAGATCCAACAGCCATTATAGACAAAATTAATATTATTGAAGTAAAGTGCACAATAGGTCAAAATATTTCTTCATAATCAATTCCTTCCCATTACATGTACCCCTTAGCTACTAGATGAGCTTTGAATCTTTCAATGTTTCCATCTGCCTTATCGTTGATTTTGAGAACCTATTTGTTTCCAATAGCTTTTCGGCCTATAGGTAGATCAACCAATTTCCACACTTGGTTAGATTTCATTGATTCCATTTCCTCTTCCATTGCTTTTACCCAGTTTTCTATAGCAGGACATGTAATACCCTTATTTATATTTCTTGTCTCTTCATTATTAGGAGTAACTATAAATATTGCCCCTTAGATCTTGATCGACGATGAGGAATTTGTGGATGACTTGTTCGTGGAGGTTGAGATTGACAAATTAATTTATTAATTGGTAAGTTACTCCCACTCAGACCAGTAATATCATTAGAATTTGATATATGTAGTGTATCTATGAAAATAGAAACTAATCCATTATCATTAAAATGACTCCACTCAAATCCATTTGATCTTTAGTTTTCATAAAGAGAAAAGTCATGACTTATCTCTCCCTGCTAAGGAAAATCATTCTCTATGAATATGACATCACGCAACACAATTTCAGTTATAGTGCCACTACTTTGTTCACCTATGAACACATAACCCTTAGATTGATCAGAATGTCTTATTAAGATACATTTTCTTCCTCTTGGACCTAATTTTTAATATTGGGAAAAAGGATTATGAATAAAACCAGCATAACACCAAGGCTTTAAAATACTTAAATTGGGTTTATGTTTATTCCATAATTTATATGGTGTAGTTGTAACTGATTTTGAAGGGACATGATTAAATATGAATGCAGCAGTGCTCAAAGCATCAGTCCAATAGGTGATTGGCAAGTTTGCTTGTGCCATCATTGAACTAACCAATTCTAATAAGGTTCTATTTCGTCATTTTGCAACACTATTTTGTTGTGGAGTATGAAGAGTAGTTAATTATCTTTGAATTCCTTTTTCATCACATAGTTGTTTAACCTCATCGGACAAATACTCCCTTCCTCGATCAGTTCTTAGAGCTTTTATTTTTCTATCCAATTGTTTCGCAAATAAGTTCATAAACTTAATGAAGCAACTCAAAGCTTCAGATTTGTGAGAAATTAAGTATACATAACCAAATCGAGTCAAATCATCAATAAAAGTGATGAAATAAATAGCATCATGTCTTCTCCTTACATTCATTGGACCACAAATACCAGAATGAATCAATTATAATAGAAAATCAGCTCTTGTGCCTTTCTCAAATGATTTTCTTGCAGTTTTTTCAGCTAGACAAGATTCACAAGTAGACAATTCTACTTCATCTATTGTGGAAAGCAAACCTTCTTTGGCTAAGCGATTTATTCTTTGCTAACTAATATGGCCGAGCCTCACATACCATGTGCTTACACCATTCTCATAATTAGTAGACGTAAATAAGAAAAAATTGGTATTATCATTATTGGGACTTTGACAAACATTCAGTATAAAAATTCAATCATAAAAATAACCAATTCCATATTTTACCTTATCCAAATACATATTCATACCAGGTTCATGAAAGAAAAAATTAAAATCCATTTTAATCAACATTCTGATAGAGACTAGATTATGATGAATCTTTGGGAAAAATAATACATCATGCAGTAGCAGAGTTCGGCCACCTCGCATTTTAAGTTTGTGGGTATCAATACCTTTGACCTCTTCTTTGGAGTTATTTTCTACGTATACCCATTTAGATCCTTGCTGGATTCATTGATAATCTATAAAAGAATCTCTTTCAGCCACTATATGTTCAGTGGCTGCTAAATCTATAATCCACAAAGGAAGTGAGTCAGTTAAAAAGGAAGAACAAGAAACATTTATATCACTATGTAAATTGTTCATAAGTTTATTTACCTTAGGCTTGGGACAATCATAAGCAAAGTGTCCCTTGTTCTTACAATTATAGCACTTAAGCTTAGCCATATAAATATTTTCCTCTGGAGTAGAAATATTTTTCTCTCCTTGTTGACTAATCGCAGACTTCTTTGAAACTTTCATGTTGAAGGGTATAACCTTTTCCAGGAAGTGTCAAAGACACATTTGGAGCTTGAAGAGTTTCTTGCTCTTCCAGGACCTACTTGTTTTTACAGTTATCACTGTTAAACTTATCACTTTTGTTAAGCTTAGCAATAGTTTTGTTTGCAATAGTTGACATACTGATTCAAATAAGCATAAAATAAAATAAAACAACTATGCACATTGTTTTAACCAAAGTTTATATATATAATAATTCTTAGAATAATTAACTATGTCAATATTCATTTTACATCAGGTTCAGATCCGAAAGTTCACTAACTTCTCAATCATCATCTGAATCCTAATATGTCATAAATTTAACACAGTCAATCATCTAAGAATTACTTACCTTAAATCACATAAATTTAAGATTAAATAAGCATAAATTCTATAGTATATATAGAAACACTTTATAATAATTAATATATAAATTCACATAAATTACGTTATATATAAACAATCATTTTACAAATGCAATACACAAGATCAATGTAATATCTCTTTATGAACAAGAATAGATAAAATAAAATCTATACACAAGTTCAAAGGAAATTTATATCTTATAAATAGTAAATGAGAATGACACACAGTCTTCTTAACTTCCAAGTAATATATTCATCCATAAAATATTGGATCAATGACTTGTAAGATCTCGATCTTTTGAGATGCAACTTATCCCAAGATTTATCAAGTAGTTTCTTTTGGAAATCTTCTAACAATGCAAATCGCAAGGCTATATACTTCTTCTTTCTGGTTAATAAGCCCCCGAACTACACAATTTCTTGAATTAACTCGTTAATTCTAGTTATGTGTTTCACAAATCTTGTGAGATCATCATCTTTAACATTGGATTCTGGTGGGAGATTAACCAAATTGTGAATCATAACTTTCACTCTATGCTTCTGTTGCTTTATGAAAATTTGTCCAGGTGTCCTTATCAATACCATGATTTTCTGTAACATATACAAAAAATGATTACGACAAACCACACATGAAATAATTATACAACCATTTGTATAAAGGGATCTATCACAATCCAAAAATTGGGCATGATGGCACTTGCTCAGTCCCACCAGAACAAGTCAGCCTTAACCCAGAGATAACATATCACACGGAAGCAATTAACTAGAGTAGATAACTAAAGTTGAAAATTTCAATAAACTTAATTACTACCCAAGGATTGGTTGTCACGTATACAAGCCACTAAAAAATTAGAAAATTAAAGAAACACAAGTCCATAGTGTCCTTCTCGAATAGAACAATTATAGAAAAAAATAGAAACAAGAGATTTAGCCAGATGGCAACAACTACCTCTATACGTCTCCTGAGAATCTTTGGCGGATCAAGGAATTACTATTCACTATCCGAGTTCACCATCTACATGAGTGTATAAGTAAGGGGTGAGTACTAAAAATCACGCGGTACCCAACAAGTCAACTAACAAAACAAAATAAGTCTAATAGAATACATAAACTCCTCTTGTCCGAGTCAATCTCCACGACTCAACCTGAACAGAAAGTTATTCCAACCCAGCAATATATAATACTTAATAAAGATAGTATTTCACCATATCACAATTTTCAAAACACAGACTGAACGTAATAGCAAATCAATCATAAGGATAATACCATGTTATGCAATAGTATGCAAGGGTGATATGCAATGCATTATACAATGATTGCCAGCGAAAATCTAGGGCATTATAACATCACTAAAAAATTATCTCAATATCACATCTTCGCCGCAGAAACATCAGCATCACAATATTATCATAAATATGCCGGCAAAGACGTTGGCATCACAATATCAGCATAGACATGCCGGCAAAGACCTCGGCATCATAATATTATAAATTCGCAGCAAAGACCTCGGCATCATATTTAGACCAGTAAAGACCTCGGTCCCAATATTTTTCCGTCTCACTCATATCAATATCCGAAATTAATGCAATTATGCATGTCATGGAGCGAATGAACATGATATGAATTCTACAAACACATTTACTCATTATTTTCAACCACAATGATATTTATATTAGTAATACAAAATTCTTATCACTTATCCTCATTTATCAATTCAAGTACCAGAATAACACGCCAACTCGCGTTCATATTTTTAATCATCTCATTTCTTATAATATTAAAATATTTCATGTACAACACGTACAAAAAAGAAAATTTTGAGAATTCTACAAGAATTACAAAGTTTTGAAAGTCTATTTGCCTTAGTCAAATCACGGTCAATCTAATACTTTGGCCTTTCCTTTTTGAATGGAATCCATAGCACCACGATCTAGTCAAATAAATTATTATCATAAGATTATCAAACTAAAAATACCCAAATCTATAGTCAAATTCTCAAATTTTTAAGTCTAGGATTAAGTCTTTATTCTTCCAAATATTATAATTCTAATGATATTAATGTAATACAACATACTTATTATTTAATTATCTATATTTCATTATGTCATCATTTAAAATTATAATAAAATTACAAAATGATATCATCCAAAGTGTTGCTACTACTTATGAAATCAGTTTTGGTAACCATGAATAAAGCTTAATCAACCTTACTCTTTGATCTAGACATTTCACATAATACATATATCTTAACACTTTAAATTGGTTGTATAAACTAAAGGGATCCACCAACACTCATATAGATTACTACATCATTTATTATTTTATCTTATTTTATTTTCTTCAAAAAAAATTTTTATTGGTCACTTTATCATTACACCACTACTATTCCTCATCTTAATTTGTTCACAACCATTCTTAATTAACATACTAACATGTGCAAGGATTGAGGAAAAGTGTGAATATTCTCTTAGGATACCCATGAGTCATCATGTTTTCTGTGTATTATGTATATATACTAATGCACATATAAACACAAGTTAAGAGATTGCAAATGTCACGACCCAACCCCGGGGCCGTGAATGGTGCCGATAAGACACCACGACAACCGCTTATACTGAATCTTTACTTACGACAGCTAAGGAATTTCACAAAAAATTCGACAGAGTTTCCTCTGTTTTACTGACTAGCCCACCTGCAAACAACGAACCCAACAGTACCAGATATAGTCATAA